>CM070788.1:31650642-31700065 GCA_036346955.1 Dipus sagitta
TGCAGTTCCCTCGGCGAGAGTCTATCCGTTCCTTGAGAAAAGGGGAAATAAAGAAAAGGAGGAAAAATTACTTCTCCAAAGGTCCCTGTTCGGGCGCCACTTGCCGCAGACCACCCAGTGGGGATGTCTCTGCAGGGGGACCAGGCTTGGATATTCAGGTAAGGAACAGATTCGACGCGACAGACAGACAACACAGGTTGTGATTGCTGCTGCAAAGAACTTTACTTTCAGGCCTCAGTTATATACAGAAACAATCAGGAACTGCTCCATTTGGCAGGTTTTCAAAAACTGAAATCAGTACAATAACTCCTTATGACATATACTCAGTATAAACTTGCTATACCCAGGAACTTCCTCTTTCTGTAGCTGCTGGAGGACCAGACATTTGTGGTTAATGACTAACATCCAAAGATTTCTAATATTAACATCTTACATTCACATTGGGGTCCCACATTTCATCCCAAACTCTTAGGTCTTTCAACATTCCTTCTTGACTTAAAGGGTTTCCAAATATATCATACAATCTTTTATTCCTAACAGCAAAGAATACATATACTTTCCATCTAAGTTCTTGTTGCTGTTTATCCGTCAAAGCACACCATGGGGGCCGGCTTCTCCTAATCATTTCCTATATGTTCAATGAATAATATTTGATTCTCTTTCCTTTAAATGTTACCCATCTGATTAGATTTTCATCATATTTTCCTGTCCAAGGGAGTGGTGCATCAGTAGGATCAAAATTATAAGGCCCTCTATATTTAGGTGGTTCTCTCCATCTGCCATGAATCAGAAACTGCAGACCACCAAACAATTCTGTTAGTGGAGGATCATATGGAGTTAAAGTTACATTCTCAGCAAGAATAAAAATTAGCTGTTCAAGCTTTTCAGACACAGCCGGCGTCGCGGTTAAGGCTGCTGGGGTTACTGAGGCTAGGGCTGTCTCCATAGGTGGAAGCTTCCGTTTTTGTACTCTTAGTTTCTGGAACATCTAAAGGCCCATTGAGATTATCTGCTGAGAGCATGATTTTATCAGTATAAAGTTGAGTGCGCTTAGTTCCTAGAATCAATAAGGCAAGCACCCAGAGGAAGAACACACTGCAGAATGAGACCCAAATCACAAAACAGCAAAGACTCTGCCAGGGACCTCCAGGGGGCCTAATCACGTGTAGTGCGAAACCCCAGGTCTAGTAGCCATTCGAGCTGTTCAGGCTCTATGCTACACAGACTCCACTGGAGTTGGTGTGGCAGGAAACAAGTAACGTAAGTTTTTCATTGCACTTCGCTCCATCAGGATAAGACAACAGAAACAAACAGTAATTTGTGTGAAATAAGTAACATAAGTTTGTTTGTTCTACTTCGCACCAACAGAGTAAGACAACATAACCAGACAGTAGTATATGCAAAACAAGTAACGTAAGTTTGTTCATTGTACTTCGCTTCATCAGGATAAGGCAACAGAAACAAACAGTAATTTGTGTGAAATAAGTCACATAAGTTTGTTTGTTCTACTTCGCTCCAACACAGTAAGACAACAGAAGCAAACAGTAGTTTATGTGAAACAAGTAAGGTTAGTTTGTATGTTCTACATCACACAATCAGAATAAGACAACAGAATCTGACAGTAGTTTATGTGAAACAAGCAACGTCTGTTTGTTCATTGAACTTCGCTCCATCAGGATAAGACAACAGAAACAAACAGCAATTTGTGTGAAATAAGTAACATATGTTTCTTTGTTCTGCTTCGCTCCAACAGAGTAAGAAAACAGAATCAAACAGTAGTATATGTGAAACAAGTGACGTACGTTTGTTCATTGTAATTCGCTCCATCAGGACAAGACAACAGAAAGAAAGAGTAATTTGTGTGAAATAAGTAACTGAAGTTTGTTTGTTCTACTTCACTTCAACAGAGTAAGACAACACAAACACAGTGGTATATGTGAAACAAGTGAGGTAAATTTGTTCGTACTACTTCGCTCCACCAGGACAAGACAACAGAAAAAAACAGTAGTTTATGTTATACAAGGAAGGTTAGTTTGTTCATTCTACTTCACTCCATCAGGGGGAGACAACAGAAACAAAGAACAGTTTGTGTGAAACAAGTAAGGTAAGTTTGTTCGTTCTACTTCGGTCCATCAGGATAAGACAACAGAAACAAACAGCAATTTGTGTGAAATAAGTAACATAAGTTTGTCTGTTCTACTTGACTCCAACAGAGTAAGACAACAGAAACAGACAGTAGTGTGTGTGAAATAAGTAAGGTATGTTTGTTCGTTCTACTTAGCTCCATCAGGATAAGACAACAGAAACCAACACTAGTTTATGTGAAAGAATTAAGGTAAATTTGTTCATTCTACTTCGCTCCATCCAGATAATACTGTAGAAACAAACAGTAATTTCTGTGATGTAAGTAACATAAGTCTGTTTGTTCTACTTCGCTCCAACAGAATAAGACCGCAGAACCAAACAGTAGCATATGTGAAACAAGTAACGTATGTTTGTTCATTGTACTTCGCTCCATCAGGATAGGAGAACAGAAACAAACAGTAATTTCTGGTGAAATAAGTAACATAAGTTTGTTTGTTCTACTTCGCTCCAACATAGTAAGACAACAGAACACAGCTGTTTAAGCGAAACAAGTAAGGTAAGTGTGTTCGTACTACTTCGCTCCATCAGGGGAAGAGAACAGAAACAAAGAGCAGTTTGTGTGAAAGAAGTAACGTAAGTTTGTGCATTCTGCTTCGCTCCATCAGGATAAGATCTCAGAAACAAACAGTAATTTGTGTGAAATAAGTAACATAAGTTTGTGTGCTCTATTTCACTCCAACAGAGTTAGACAACAGGAAACAAACAGTAGTTTATGTGAATCAAGTAAAGCAATTTTGTTCGTTCTACTTCGCTCCATCAGGATAAGACAACAGAAACAAACAGTTGTCTATGTGAAACAAGTAACATAAGTTTGTTCATTGTACTTCGCTCCATCAGGATATGACAGCAGAAATAAACAGTAATTTGTGTGAAATAAGTAACATAAGTTTGTCCGTTCTACTTTGCTCCATCAGGATAACACATGAGAAAGAAACAGTAATTTGTGTGAAATAAGTAACATAAGTTTGTTTGCTATACTTCGCTCCAACAGAGTAAGACAACAGGAAACAAACAGTAGTTTATGTGAAACAAGTAAAGTAATTTTGTTCGTTCTACTTCGCTCCATCTGGGGAAGACAACGGAAACAAAGAGTAGTTTGTGTTAAACAAGAAAGGTAAGTTTGTTCATTCTTCTTCGCTCCATCAGGTTAAGACAACAGAAAGAAAAAGTAATTTGTGTGAAATAAGTAATATAAGTTTGTTTGTTCACCTTCGATCCAACAGAGTAAGACAACAGAAACACAGTTGTTTATGTGAAACAAGTAAGGTAAGTGTGTTCATACTACTTCGCTCTATCAGGGGAAGACAACAGAAACAAAGAGCAGTTTGTGTGAAAGAAGTAAGGTAAGTTTGTTCGTTCTACTTCGCTCCATCAGGATAAGACAACAGAAACAAACAGTAATTTGTGTGAAATAAGTAACATAAGTTTGTTCGTTCTACTTCGCTCAACAGAGTAGGACAACAGAACCACACAGTAGTTTCTGTGAAACAAATAAGGTATGTTTGTTCCTTCTACTTCGCTCCATGAGGATAGGAAAACAGAACCAAACAGTAATTTCTGTGAAATAAGTAACATAAGTTTGTTCGTTCTACATTGCTCCATCAGGATAACACATCAGAAACAAACGATAATTTGTGTGAAATAAGTAACATAAATTTTTTTGTTCTACTTCGCTCCAACAGAGTAAGACAACAGAACCAACCAGTAGTTTATGTGAAATGAGTAAGGCAAGTTTGTTCGTTTTACTTCGCAGCATCAGGCTAAGACAACAGAAAAAAACAGTAGTTTATGTGAAACAAGTAAAGTAAATTTGTTCATTGTACTTCGCTCCATCAGGATAAGACAAGAGAAACAAACAGAAATTTGTGTGAAATAAGTAACATAAGTTTGTTTGTTCTATTTCACTCCAACAGAGTAAGACAACAGAACCAAACAGTAGTTTATGTGAAACAAGTAAGGTAAGTGTGTTCATTCTACGTCGCTTTATCAGGCTAAGACAACAGAAACAAACAGTAGCTTATGTGAAACAAGTAAGATACGTTTGTTCATTGTGCTTCGCTCCATCAGGACAAGACAACAGAAACAAACAGTATTTTGTGGGAAATAAGTAACATAAGATTGTTTGTTCTACTTCGCTCCAACAGAGTAAGACAACAGAACCATAGTTGTTTATGTGAAACAAGTTAGGTATGTTTGTTCGTTATACTTCGCTCCATCCACATAACACTTCAGAAACAAACAGTAATTTCTGTGATATAAGTAACATAAGTCTGTTTGCTCTACTTCGCTCCAACAGAATAAGACCACAGAACCAAACAATAGTATATGTGAAACATGTAACGTATGTTTGTTCGTTACACTTCGCTCCATCAGGATGGGAGAACAGAAACAAACAGTAATTTCTGGTGAAATAAGTAACATAAGTTTGTTTGTTCTACTTCGTGCCAACATAGTAAGAAAACAGAATCACAGCTGTTTAAGCGAAACAAGTAAGGTAAGTGTGTTCGTACTACTTCGCTCCATCAGGGGAAGACAACAGAAACAAAGAGCAGTTTGTGTGAAGGAAGTAACGTAAGTTTGTGCATTCTACTTCGCTCCATCAGGATAAGACCTCAGAAACAAACAGTAATTTGTGTGAAATAAGTAACATAAGTTTGTTTGTTCTACTTGGCTCCAACAGAGTAAGACAACAGAACCAAACAGTAGTTTGTGTGAAACAAGTAAGGTAAGTTTTTTCCTTCTACTTTGCTCCATGAGGATAAGACAACAGAACCAAACAGTAATTTGTGTGAAATAAGTAACATAACTTTGTTCATTCTACTTTGCTCCGTCAGGATAACACAGCAGAAAGAAACAGTAATTTGTGTGAAATAAGTAACATATGTTTTTTGCTCTACTTCGCTTCAACAGAGTAAGACAACAGGAACCAAACAGAAGTTTATGTGAAACAAGTAAAGTAATTTTGTTCGTTCTACTTCGCTCCATCAGGGGAAGAAAATGGAAACAAAGAGCATTTTATGTGAAAGAATTAAGGTATGTTTGTTCGTTCTACTTCGCTCCATCAGGATAAGACCACAGAAAAAAACAGTAATTTGTGTGAAATAAGTAACATAAGTTTGTTTGTTCTACTTCGCTCCAACAGAGTAAGACAACAGAAACACAGTTGTTTATGTGAAACAAGTAAGGTAAGTTTGTTCGTACTACTTCGCTCCATCAGGATAAGACAACAGAACCAAAGAGTAGTTTATGTGAAACAAGTAAGGTTAGTTTGTTCATTCTAATTACTTCATCAGGGGAAGACAACAGACACAAAGAGCAGTTTGTGTGAAACAAGTAAGGCATGTTTGTTCGTTCTATTTCGCTCCACCAGGATAAGACCTCAGAAACAAATGGTAATTTATGTGAAATAAGTAACATAAGGTTGTGTGCTCTACTTCGCTCCAACAGAGTTAGACAACAGGAACCAAACAGTAGTTTGTGTGAAACAAGTAAGGTATGTTTGTTCCTTCTACTTTGCTCCATGAGGATAAGAAAACAGAACCAAACAGTAATTTGTGTGAAGTAAGTAACGTAAATTTGTTCGTTCTACTTTGTTCCATCAGGATAACACATCAGAAACAAACTGTAATTTGTGTAAAATAAGTAACAAGTTTGTTTGTTCTACTTCGCTCCAACAGAGTAAGACAACAGAACCAAACAGTAGTTTATGTGAAACGAGTAAGGCAAGTTTGTTCGTTCTACGTCGCTGCATCACGCTAAGACAACAGAAACAAACAGAAATTTGTGTGAAATAAGTAACATAAGTTTGTTTGTTCTATTTCACTCCAACAGAGTACGACAACAGAACCAAACAGTACTTTATCTGAAACAAGTAAGATACCTTTGTTCATTTTACTTCGCTCCATCAGGACAAGACAACAGAAACAAACTGTAATTTGTGCGAAATAAGTAACATAAGTTTGTTTGTTCTACTTCGCTCCAACAGAGTAAGACAACAGAACCACAGTCGTTTATGTGAAACAGGTAAGGTAAGTTTTTTGTACTACTTTGCTCCCTCAGGATAAGACAACAGAAACAAACAGCACTTTATGTGAAACAAGTAAAATAAGTTTCTTCATTGTAATTCGCTCCATCAGGATAAGACAAATGAAAGAAACAGTAATTTGTGTGAAATAAGTAACATAAGTTTGTTTGTTCTACTTGATTCCAACAGAGTAAGAAGACAGAACCAAACAGTAGTTTATATGAAACAAGTAAGGGTAGTTTGTTCATTCTACTTCACTGCACCAGGGGAAGACAACAGAAAGAAAGAACAGTTTGTGTGAAACAAGTAAGGTAAGTGTGTTCATTGTACTTCGCTCAATCAGGATAAGACAACAGAAACAAACAGTAATTTTTGTGAAATCAGTAACATAAGTTTGTTTGTTCTATTTCACTCCAACAGAGTACGACAACAGAACCAAACAGTAGTTTATGTGAAACAAGTAAGGTAAGTTTGTTCACTCTACGTCGCTCCATCAGGATAAGACAACAGAAACAAGCAGTAGCTTATGTGAAACAAGTAAGATACGTATGTTCATTGTACTTCGCTCCATGAGGACAAGACAACAGAAACAAACAGTAATTTGTGGGAAGTAAGTAACATAAGTTTGTTTGTTCTACTTCGCTCCAACAGAGTAAGACAACAGAACCACAGTTTTTTATGTGAATCAAGTAAGGTAAGTTTGTTCGTTCTACTTCGCTCCATCAGGATAAGACCTCAGAAACAAACAGTAATTTGTGTGAAATAAGTAACATAAGTTTGTGTGCTCTACTTCGCTCCAACACAGTTAGACAACAGGAACCAAACAGTAGTTTATGTGAAACAAGTAAAGTAATTTTGTTCATTCTACTGCGCTCCACCAGGACAAGACAACAGAAAGAAACAGTAATTTGCGTGAATTAAGTAACATAAGTTTGTTTGTTCTAATTGGCTCCAACAGAGTAAGACAACAGAACCAAAGGGTAGCTTGTGTGAAACAGGTAAGGTAAGTTTGTTCGTTCTACTTTGCTCCATGAGGATAAGACAACAGAAACAAACAGTAATTTGTGTGAAATAAGTAACATAAATTTCTTCGTTCTACTTTGCTCCATCAGGATAACACATCAGAAAGAAACAGTAATTTGTGTGAAATAAGTAACATAAGTTTGTTTGCTCTACTTCGCCTCCAACAGAGTAAGACAACAGGAACCAAACAGTAGTTTATGTGAAACAAGTAAAGTAATTTTAGTTCGTTCTACTTCGCTCCATCAGGGCAAGAGAACGGAAACAAAGAGCAGTTCATGTGAAAGAAGTAAGGTATGTTTGTTCGTTCTACTTCGCTCCATCAGGATAAGACAACAGAAAAAAACAGTAATTTGTGCAAAATAAGTAACATAAGTTTGCTTGTTCTACTTCGCTCCAACAGAGTAAGACAACAGAATACAGTTGTTTATGTGAAACAAGTAAGGTAAGTTTGTTCGTACTTCTTCGCTCCATCAGGATAAGACAACAGAACCAAACAGTAGTTTATGTTAAACAAGTAAGGTTATTTTGTTCATTCTACTTCGCTCCACCAGGGGAAGACAACAGACACAAAGAGCAGTTTGTGTGAAACAAGTAAGGCATGTTTGTTCGTTCTACTTCGCTCCATCAGGATAAGACCTCAGAAACAAACAGTAATTTGTGTGAAATAAGTAACATAAGGCTGTGTGCTCTACTTCGCTCCAACAGAGTTAGACAACAGGAACCAAACAGTAGTTCGGTTCGTGTGATACAAGTAAGGTATGTTTGTTCCTTCTACTTCGCTCCATGAGGATAAGAAAACAGAACCAAACAGTAATTTGTGTGAAGTAAGTAACGTAAATTTGTTCGTTCTACTTTGCTCCATCAGGATAACACATCAGAAACAAACGGTAATTTGTGTGAAATAAGTAACAAGTTTGTTTGTTCTACTTCGCTCCAACAGAGTAAGACAACAGAACCACAGTCGTTTATGTGAAACAGGTAAGGTAAGTTTTTTGTACTACTTTGCTCCCTGAGGATAAGACAACAGAAACAAACAGCACTTTATGTGAAACAAGTAACGTAACTTTCTTCATTGTAATTTGCTCCATCAGGATAAGACAACAGAAACAAACAGTAATTTGTGTGAAATAAGTAACATAAGTTTGTTTGTTCGACTTGGCTCCAACAGAGAAAGACAACAGAACCAAACAGTAGTTTATATGAAACAACTAAGGGTAGTTTGTTCGTTCCACTTCACTGCACCAGGGGAAGACAACAGAAAGAAAGAACAGTTTGTGTGAAACAAGTAAGGTAAGATTGTTCGTTCTACTTCGCTCCATCAGGATAAGACAACACAAAGAAACAGTAACTTGTGTGAAATAAGTAATATAAGTTTGTTTGTTCTACTTCACTCCAACGGAGTAAGACAACAGAAACACAGTTGTTTATGTGAAACAAGTAAGGTAGTTTGTTCGTACTACTTTGCTCCATCAGGATAAGACAACAGAACCAAACAGTAGTTTATGTGAAACGAGTAAGGCAAGTTTGTTCGTTCTACTTCGCTGCATCAGGCTAAGACAACAGAAACATCAGAAATTTCTGTGAAATAAGTAATATAAGTTTTTTTGTTCTATTTCACTCCAATAGAGTACGACAACAGAACCAAACAGTAGTTTATGTGAAACAAGTAAGGTAAGTTTGTTCATTCTACGTCACTCCATAAGGATAAGACAACAGAAACAAACAGTAAGTTGTGTGCAATAAGTAACATAAGTTTGTTTGTTCTATTTTTCTCCAAAACAGTACGACAACAGAACAAAACAGTAGTTTATGTGAAACAAGTAAAATACGTTTGTTCATTGTACTTTGCTCCATCAGGACAAGACAACAGACACAAACTGTAATTTGTGGGAAATAAGTAACATAAGTTTGTTTGTTCTACTTCGCTCCAAAAGAGTAAGACAACAGAACCACAGTTGTTTATGTGAAACAAGTAAGGTTAGTTTTTTCGTTCTACTTTGCTCCATCAGGATAAGACAACAGAAACAAACAGCAGTTTATGTGAAACAAGTAACGTAAGTTTGTTTGTTATACCTTGATGCAACAGAGTAAGACAACAGAACCAAACAGTTGTTTATATGAAACAAGTAAGGGTAGTTTGTTCGTTCTACTTCTCTGCACCAGGGGAAGACAACTGAAAGAAAGAACAGTTTGTGTGAAACAAGTAAGGTAAGTATGTTCATTGTACTTCGCTCGATCAGGATAAGACAACAGAAATAACAGTAATTTGTGTGAAATAAGTGATATAAGTATGTTTCTTCTACTTCACTCCAACAGAGTAAGACAACAGAACCACAGTGGTTTATGTGAAACAAGAAACGTAAGTTTGTTCACTGTACTTCGCTCCATCAGGATAAGAAAATAGAAACAAACAGTAATTTGTGCGAAATATGTAACTGAAGTTTGTTTGTTCTACTTCGCTCCAACAGAGTCAGACAACAGAACCAAACAGTAGTTTCTGTGAAACGAGTAAGATAAGTTAGTTCTTTCCACTTTGCTCCATCAGGATAACATAACACAAACAAACAGTAATTTGTGTGAAATAAGTAACATAAGTTTCTTTGTTCTACTTTGGTCCAACAGAGTAAGACAACAGAACCAAACAGTCGTTTATGTGAAACAAGTAAGTAATTTTGCTCGTTCTACTTCGCTCCATCAGGGGAAGACAACGGAAACAAAGAGCAGCTTGTGTGAAACAAGTAATGTAAGTTTGTTCGTTCTACTTCGCCGCATCACTATAAGACAACACAAAGAATACAGTAATTTGTGTGAAATAAGTAACATAAGTTTGTTAGTTCTACTTTGCTCCAACAGAGTAAGACAACAGAAACACAGTTATTTTTTGAAACAAGTAAGGTAAGTTTGTTCGTACTACTTTGCTTCATTAGAGTGAGGCAACAGAACCAAAGAGTAGTTTATGTTAAACAAGTAAGGTTAGTTTGTCCATTCTACTTCGTCCATCATTGGAAGATAACAGAAACAAAGAGCAGTTTGTGTGAAACAAGTAAGGTAAGTGTGTTCGTTCTACTTCACTCCATCATGATAAGACAACAAAAATAAAGAGTAATTTGGGTGAAATAAGCAACATAAGTATGTTTGTTCTACTTGGCTATAACAGAGTAAGAGAACAGGAACAAACAGTAGTTTGTGTGAAACAAGTAAGGTATGTTTGTTCCTTCTACCTCGCTCCATGAGGATAAGACAACAGAACCAAACAGTAGTTTATGTGAAACAAGTAAAGTAAGTTTCTTCGTTCTACTTCACTGCATCAGGCTAAGACAACAGAAACAAACAGTAGTTTATGTGAAACAAGTAAAGTAAGTTTGTTCATTGTACTTCGCTCCATCAGAATAAGACAAAAGAAACAAACAGAAATTTGTGTGAAATAAGTAACATAAGTTTATTTGCTCTGTTTCACTCCAACAGAACGAAACAGTAGTTTATGTGAAACAAGTAAGGTAAGTTTTTTAATTCTACGTCGCTCCATCAGGATAAGACAACAGAAACAAACTGTAATTTGTGGGAAATAAGTAACATAAGTTTGTTTGTGCTACTTCGCTCCAACAGAGTAAGACAAGAAAACCACAGTTGTTTATGTGAAACAAGTACGGTAAGTTTGTTAGTTCTACTTTGTTCCATCAGGATAAGACAACAGAAACAAACAGCAGTTTATGTGAAACAACTAACTTAAGTTTGTTCATTGTAATTCGCTCCGTCAGGATAAGACTCAAGAAACAAACAGTAATTTGTGTGAAATAAGTAACTGAAGTTTGTTTGTTATACTTCGCTCCAACAGAGTAAGACAACAGAACCAAACAGTAGTTTATATGAAACAAGTAAGGTTAGTATGTTCGTTCTACTTCACTGCACCAGGGGAGGACAACAGAAATAAAGAGGACTTAGTGTGAAACAAGTAAGGTAAGTATGTTCATTGTACTTCGCTGCTTCAGGATAAGACAACAGAAACAAACAGTAATTTGTGTGAAATAAGTAACATAAGTTTGTTTGTTCTACTTCGCTCCAACAGAGTAAGACAACAGAACCACAGTTGATTATGTGAAACAAGTAACATAAGTTTCTACACTGTACTTTGCTCCATCAGGATAAGACAACAGAAACAAACAGTAATTCTGTGAAATAAGTAACTGATGTTTGTTTGTTCTACTTCACTCCAACAGAGTCAGACAACAGAACCAAACAGGAGTTTATGTGATACAAGTAAGGTAAGTTAGTTCTTTCTACTTCGCTCCACCAGGATAAGACAACAGAAACAAACAGTAATTTGTGTGAAATAAGTAACATAAGTTTGTTTGTTCTACTTTGGTCCAACATTTAAGACAACAGAACCAAACAGTATTTTATGTGAAACAAGTAACGTAAGTTTGTTCATTGTACTTCGCTACATCAGGATAAGACAAGAGAAACAAACAGTAATTTGTGTGAAATAAGGAACTGAAATTTGTTCGTTCTACTTCGATCCATCAGGGGAAGACAACCGAAACAAACAGCAGTTTGTGTGAAACAAGTAAGGTAAGTTAGTTCTTTCTACTTCGCTGATCAGGATAAGACAACAGAAACAAACAGTAACTCGTGTGAAATAAGTAACATAAGTTTCTTTGTTCTACTTTGGTCAAACAGAGTAAGACAACAGAACCAAACAGTACTTTATGTGAAACAAGTTAGTTCAGTTTGTTCGTTCTACTTCGCTCCATCAGTATAAGACAACAGAAACAAACAGTAATTTGTGTGAAATAAGTAAGCTGAGTTTGTTCATTCTACTTCACTGCGTCAGGGGACGACAACAGAAACAAAGAGCAGTTTGTGTCAAACAAGTAAGGTAAGTTCCTTCATTGCACTTTGCTCCATCAGGATAAGACAAGAGAAACAAACAGTAATTTGTGTGAAATAAGTAACATAAGTTTGTCTGTTCTACTTGGCACCAACAGAGTAAGACAACAGAACCAAACAGTAGTTTGTGTGAAAGAAGTAAGGTAAGTTTGTTCATTGTACTTAGCTCCATCAGGATACGGCAACAGAAACAAACAGTAGTTTATGTGAAACAAGTAAGGTAAGTTTGTTCGTTCTACTCCGCTCCATCAGGATAACAATTCAGAAACAAACAGTAATTTCTGTGATATAAGTAACATAGGTTTGTTTGTTCTACTTCACTCCAATAGAGTAAGACAAAAGAACCATACAGTAGTATATGTGAAACAAGTAACGTATGTTTGTTCATTGTACTTCACTCCAACAGGATAAGAGAACATAAACAAACAGTAATTTTTGTGAAATAAGTAATATAAGTTTGTTTGTTCTACTTCGCTCCAACAGAGTAAGACAACAGAAACACAGTTGTTTATGTTAAACAAGTAAGGTAAGTTCGTTCGTACTACTTCACTCCATCAGGATAAGACAACAGAAACAAACAGTAGTTTATGTTAAACAAGTAAGGTTAGTTTGATCATTCTACTTCGCTCCATCAGGGGAAGACAACACGAACAAAGAGCAGTTTGTGTGAAACAAGTAAGGTAAGTTTGCTCGTTCTACTTCGCTCCATTAGGATAAGACAACAGAAACAAACAGTAATTTGTGTGAAATAAGTAACATTGGTTTGTTTGTTCTACTTCCCTCCAACAGAGTAAGACAACAGAACCAAACAGTAAACTGTGTGAAACAAGTAAGGTATGTTTGTTCCTTCTGCTTCGCTCCATGAGGATAGGACACAAAACCAAACAGTAGTTGTGTGAAATAAGTAACATAAGTTGGTTCTTCTACTTGCTCCATCAGGATAACACATCAGAAACAAACGGCAATTTGTGTGAAATAAGTAACATAAGTTTGTTTGTTCTACTTCCCTCCAAGAGAGCAAGACAACAGAACCAAACAGTAGTTTATGTGAAATGAGTAAGGCAAGTTTGTTCATTCTACTTCACTGCATCAGGCTAAGACAACAGAAACAAACAGAAATTTGTGTGAAATAAGTAACATAAATTTGTTTGTACTATTTCACTCCAACAGAGTAAGACAACAGAACCAAACAATAGTTTATGGGAAACTAGTAAGGTAAGTTTGTTCATTCGACGTCGCTCCAACAGAGTAAGACAACGAAACAAACAGTAGCTTATGTGAAACAAGTAAGATACGTTTGTTCATTGTACTTCGCTCCATCAGGAAAAGACAACAGAAACAAACGGTAATTTGTGTGAAATAAGTAACAGAAGTTTGATTGTTCTACTTCGCTCCAACAGAGTAAGACAACAGAACGAAACAGCAGTTTATGTGAAATGAGTAAGGTTAGTTTGTTCTCTCTACTTCGCTCCATCAGGATAAGACAACAGAAACAAAGAGTAGTTTATGTGAAAGAGGCAACGTAAGTTTGTTTGTTCTACTTCACTCCATCAGGATAAGACAACAGAAACAAACAGTAGTTTTTATGTGAGATAAGTTAGTTTAGTTTGTTCGTTCTACTTCCCTCCATTAGGGGAAGACAACAGAAACTAAGAGCAGTTTGTGTGAAACAAATAACGTAATTTAGTTTTTTCTACTTCGCTCCATCAGGATAAGACAACAGAAACAAACAGTAATTTTTGTGAAATAAGTAATGTAAGTTTGTTTGCTCTACTTTGCTCCAGCAGAGTAAGAAAACAGAACCAAACAGTAGTTTATGTGAAACGAGAAAGGTTAGTTTGTTCTGTTTACTTCGCTCCATCAGGATAAGACAACAGAAACAAAGAGAAGTTTATGTGAAAGACATAACGTAAGTTTGTTCATTCTACTTTGCTCCATCAGGATAAGACAACAGAAACAAACAGTAATGTGTGTGAAATAAGTAACTGAAATTTGTTTGTTCTACTTCACTCCAACAGATTAAGACAACAGAACCAAACAGTAGTTTATGTGAAAGAGTAAAGTTAGTTTGTTCTTTCTACTTCGCTCCATCACGATAAGACAACAGAAACAAAGAGTAGCTTATGTGAAAGAAGTATCGTAAGTTTGCTTCATTCTACTTCGCTCCATCAGGATAAGAAAACAGAATCATACAGTAATTTGTGTGAAATAAGTAACATAAGTTTTTTTGTCCTATTTCGATCCAACAGAATAAGACAAGTGAACCAAACAGCAGTATATTTGAAACAAGTAATGTAAGTTTGTTCATTGTACTTCACTTCATCAGGAAAAGACAACAGAAACAAACAGTAATTTGTGTGAAATAAGTAACCAAAGTTTGTTTGTTCTACTTCCCTCCAACATAGTAAGACAACAGAACCAATCCGTTGTTTGTGTGAAACATGTAAGGTAAATTTGTTCCTTCTATGTCGCTCCATCTGGATAAGACAACAAAAAGAAACAGTAATTTGTGTAAAAATAGTAATGTAAGTTTGTTTGTTCTCCTTTGCTCCAACAGAGTAAGAAAACAGAATGAAACAGCAGTTTATGTGAAATGAGTAATGTTAGTTTGTTCTCTCTACTTCGCTCCATCAGGATAAGACAACAGAAACAAAGAGTAGTTTATGTGAAAGAGGTAACGTAAGTTTGTTCATTCTACTTCGCTCCATCAGGATAAGACAACAGAAACAAACAGTAATTTCTGTGAAATAAGTAACATAAGTTTATTTGTCCTATTTCGCTCCAACATAATAAGACAACAGAACCACACAGTAGTATATGTGAAACAAGTAACGTAAGTTTCTTCATTGTCACTTTGCTTCATCAGTATAAGAAAACAGAAACAAACAGTTATTTGTGTGAAATACGTAACTGAAGTTTGTTTGTTCTACTTCGCTTCATCAGAGTAAGACAACAGAACCAAACAGTAGTTTATGTGAAACAAGTTAGTTTAGTTTGTTCATTCCACTTCACTCCATTAGAGGAAGAGAACAGAAACAAAGAGCAGATTGTGTGAAACAAGTAAGGTAAGTTTCTTCGTTCCACTTCGCTCCATAAGGATAACACAACAGAAACAAACAGTAGTTTATGTGAAACAAGTAACGTCAGTTTGTTCATTGTGCTTCGCTCTATAAGGATAAGACAACAGAAACAAACAGAAGTTTAAGTGAAACAAGTAACATCAGTTTGTTCAATGTACTTCACTCCATCAGAATAAGACAACAGAAACAAACAGTAATTTGTGTGAAATAAGTAACACAAGTTTGCTTTTTCTACTTTGCTCCAACAGAGTAAGACAACAGAACCAAACAGTAGTTTATGAGAAACAAGTTAGTTTAGTTTGTTCATTCCACTTCACTCCATTAGAGGAAGAGAACAGAAACAAAGAGCAGTTTGTGTGAAACAAGTAAGGTAAGTTTCTTCGTTCCACTTCGCTCCATAAGGATAAGACAACAGAAACAAACAGCAATTTGTGTGAAATAAGTAACATAAGTTTGTTTGTTCTCCTTCGCTCCAACCGAGTAAGACAACAGAACCACAGTTGGTTATGTGAAATAAGTAAGGAAATTTTATTCGTTCCACTTCGCTCCATCAGGATAAGACAACAGGAACAAACAGTATTTTTTGTGAAATAAGTAACATAAGTTTGTTTCTTCTACTTCGCTCCAACAGAGTAAGAGAACAGACCAAACCGTAGTTTATGTGAAACAAGTAAAGTTAGTTTGTTTGTTCTACATCGCTCCATCAGGATAAGGCAACAGAAAGAAACAGTAGCTTATGTGAAATAAGTTATTTTAGTTTGTTCGTTCTACTTCACTCCATTAGGGGAAGACAACAGAAACCAAGAGCAGTTTGTGTGAAAGAAGTAAGGAAATTTAGGTTTTCCTACTTCGCTCCATCAGGATACGACAACAGAAACAAACAGTAATTTGTGTGAAATAAGTAACGTAAGTTTGTTTGTTCTACTTTGCTCCAACAGAGTAAGACAAGAGAACCAAACAGTAGTGTATGTGAAATGAGTAAGGTTAGTTTTTTCTCTCTACTTCGCTCCATCAGGATAAGACAACAGAAACAAAGAGTAGTTTATGTGAGAGAAGTAACGTAAGTTTGTACGTTCTACTTCGCTCCATCAGGGATAAGACAACAGAAACAAACAGTAATTTGTGTGAAATAAGTAACGTAAGTTTGTTTGTTCTACTTTGCTCCAACAGAGTAAGACAAGAGAACCAAACAGTAGTGTATGTGAAATGAGTAAGGTTAGTTTTTTCTCTCTACTTCGCTCCATCAGGATAAGACAACAGAAACAAAGAGTAGTTTATGTGAGAGAAGTAACGTAAGTTTGTACGTTCTACTTCTCTCCATCAGGATAAGACAACAGAAACAATCAGTAATTTCTGCGAAATAAGTAACATAAGTTTGTTTGTCCTATTTCGCTCCAACAGAATAAGACAAGAGAACCGAACAGTAGTATATGTGAAACAAGTAATGTAAGTTTGTTCATTGTACTTCGCTTCATCAGGAAAAGACAACAGAAAAGAAACAGTAATTTGTGTGAAATAAGTAACCGAAGTTTGTTTGTTCTACTTCGCTCCAACACAGTAAGACAACAGAACCAAACAGTTGTTTGTGTGAAACAAGTTAGTTTAGTTTGTTCATTCATTTCACTCCATTAGGGGAAGACAGCAGAAACAAAGAGCAGTTTGTGTGAAACAAATAAGGTAAGTTTGTTCGTTCTACTTCGCTCCATCAGGATAAGACAACAGAAACAAACAGTAATTTGTGTGAAGTATGTAACTGAAGTTTGTTTGTTCTACTTTGCTCCAACAGAGTAAGACAATAGAACCACAGTTTTTTATGTGAAACAAGTAAGGTAAGTTGTTCGTTCTACTTCACTCCATCAGGATAAGACAACAGAAACAAACAGTAGTTTTTATGTGAAATAAGTTACTTTTAGTTTGTTCGTTCTACTTCCCTCCATTAGGGGAAGACAACAGAAAACTAGAGCAGTTTGTGTGTGAAACAAGTAACGTAATTTAGTTTTTTCTACTTCGCTACATCAGGATAAGACAACAGAAACAAACAGTAATTTGTGTGAAATAAGTAACGTAAGTTTCTTTGTTCTACTTCACTCCATCACGATAAGACAACAGAAACAAACAGTAATTTGTGTGAATAAGTAATGAATTTGTTTGTTCTACCTCACTCCTACTGATTAGACAACAGAACCAAACAGTAGTTTATGATGAAAGAGTAAAGTTAGTTTTTTTCTTCTACTCGCTCCATCAGGATAAGACAACAGAAACAAAGAGTAGTTTATGTGAAAGAAGTATCGTAAGTTTGTTCATTCTACTTCGCTCCATCAGGATAAGACAACAGAATCATACAGTAATTTGTGTGAAATAAGTAACATAAGTTTGTTTGTCCTATTTCGCTGCAACAGAATAAGACAGGAGAACCAAAGAGTAGTATATGAAACAAGTAACGTAAGTTTGTTCATTGTACTTGGCTTCATCAGCAAAAGACAACAGAAACAAACAGTAATTTGTGTGAAATAAGTAACCGAAGTTGGTTTGTTCTACTTTGCTCCAACAGAGTAAGACAACAGAATCCAAACAGTAGTTTGTGTGAAACAAGTAAGGTAAGTTTGGTCTTCTAACTTCTCTCATCAGGCTAACACAAACAGAACAAACAGTAGTTTATGTGAAACAAGTAACGTAAGTTTGTTCGTTGTACTTCGCTCCATCAGGATAAGACAAAAGAAACAAACAGAAATTTGTGTGAAGTATGTAACTGAAGTTTGTTTGTTCTACTTTGCTCCAACAGATTAAAACTACAGTACCAAACAGTAGTTTATGTGAAACAAGTAAGGTTCATTGGTTCTTTCTACTTCACTGCATCAGGGGAAGACAACAGAAAGAAAGAGCAGTTTCTGTGAAACAAGGGAGGTAAGTTTTTTCATTGTACTTCACTCCCTCAGGATAAGAAAACAGAAAAAAAATTAGTAATTTCTTTGAAATAAGTAACCGAAGTTTGTTTGTTCTACTTCTCTCCAACAGAGTAAGACAACAGGACCAATCAGTAGTTTGTGTGAAACAAGTAAGGTAAGTTTGTTCCTTCTACTTCGCTCCATGAGGATAAGACAACAAAACCAAACAGTAATTTGTGTGAAATAAGTAACTTAAGTTTGTTCGTTCTACTTTGCTCCATCAGGATAACACATCAGAAACCAACAGTAATTTGTGTGAAATAAGTAACATAAGTTTGTTAGTTCTACTTGGCTCCCACATAGTAAGACAACAGAACCAAACAGTAGTTTGTGTGAAACAAGTAAGGTAAGTTTGTTCGTTCTAATTCACTCCATCAGGATAAGACAACAGAAACAAACAGTAGTTTTTATGTGAAACAAATTAGTTTAGTTTGTTCGTTCTACATCCCTCCATTAGGGGAAGACAAAAGATACTAAGAGCAGTTTGTGTGAAACAAGTAACGTAATTTAGTTTTTTCTACTTCGCTCCATCAGGATAAGACAACAGAAGCAAACAGTAATTTGTGTGAAATAAGTAACATAAGTTTGTTTGTTCTACTTTGCTCCAACAGAGTAAGACAACAGAATCACAGTTGTTTATGTGAAACAAGTAAGGTAAGTTTGTTCGTTCTACTTCGCTGCATCAGGATAAGACAACAGAAACAAACAGTATTTTATGTGAAACAAGTAAACTTAGATTGTTCATTCTACTTCGCTCCATCAGGATAAGACAACAGAAACAAACAGTAGTTTATGTGAAACAAGTAAGGTTAGTTTGTTCATTGTGCTTTGTTCCATCAGGGTAAGAAAACAGAAACACACAGTAATTTGTGTGAAATAAGTAACATTACTTGTTTGTTTTACTTCGCTCCAACAGAGTAAGACAACAGAACCAAACTGTAGTTTATGTGAAACGAGTAACGTTAATTTGTTCTCTCTACTTTGCTCCATCAGGATAAGACAACAGAAACAAAGAGTAGTTTATGTGAAAGAAGTAACGTAAGTTTGTTCATTCTACTTTGCTCCATCTGGATAAGACAACAGAAACAAACATTAATTTGTGTGAAATAAGTAACATAAGATTGTTTGTCCTATTTCGCTCCAACAGAATAAGACAAGAAAACCAAACAGTGGTATATGTGAAACAAGTTACGTAAGTTTCTTCATTGTACTTCCCTTCATCAGGATATGACAACAGAAACAAACAGTAATTTGTGTGAAATATGTAACTGAAGTTTCTTTGTTCTACTTCGCTCCAAAAGAGTAAGACAACAGAACCAAACAGTAGTTTATTTGAAACAGGTAACGTCAGTTTGTTCATTGTACTTCGCTCCATCAGGATAAGACAACAGAAACAAACAGTAGTTTATGTGAAATAAGTTAGTTCAGTTTGTTCATTCTACCTCACTCCATTAGGGGAGGACAACAGAAACAAAGAGAAGATTGTGTGAAACAATAAGGTAATTTAGTTCTTTCTACTTCGCTCCATAAGGATAAGACAACAGAAACAAACAGTAATATGTGTGAAATAAGTAACTGCAGGTTATTTGTTCTACTTACATCCAACAGATTAAGACAACAGAAACACAGTAGTTTATGTGAAACATGTAAGGTTAGTTTGTTCTCTCTACTTCGCTCCATCAGGATAAGACAACAGACACAAACAGTAATTTGTGTGAAATAAGTAACTTAAGTTTGTTTGTTCTACTTCGTTGCAACAGAGTAAGGCAACAGAACCACTGTAGTTTATGTGAAACAAGTAAGGTAAGTTTGTTCGCTCTAATTCCCTCCATCAGCATAAGACAACAGATACAAGGAGTACATTATGTGAAACAAGTAACGTAAGTTTGTTCATTGTATTTCACTACAACAGGATAAGACAACAGAAGCAAACAATAATTTGTGTGATTTAAGTAACATAAGTTTGTTTGTTCTACTTCGCGCCAACAGAGTAAGACAACAGAACCAAACAGTAGTTTCTGTGAAACAAGAAAGGTAAGTTTGTTCTTTCTACTTTGCACCATCAGGATAAGACAACAGAAACAAACAGTAGTTTATGTGAAACTATTTAAAGGGTTAAGTTTGTTCCTTGTACTTCGCTCCATCAGGATAAGACAACAAAAAACAAATAGTATTTGTTTTGAAATAGTAACTTAAGTTTGTTTGTTCTACTTTCGCTTCATCAGAGTAAGGGAACAGAACCAAACTGTAGTTTATGTGAAACAAGTAAGGATAGTTTGTTCGTTCCACTTCAGTCCATCAATGGAAGACAACAGAAACAAAGTAATTTCTGTGAAATAAGTAACATAAGTTTGTTGTTCTACTTCGCTCCAACAGAGTAAGACAACAGAACCAAACAGTAGTTTATGTGAAACAACTTAGGTTAGTATTTTCAGTTCTACTTCACTCCATTAGGGGAAGACAACGGAAACAAAGAGTAGCTTGTGTGAAACTGGTAAGGTAAGTTTGTTCGTTCTACTTTGCTCCATCAGGATAAGACAACAGAAACAAACATTTATTTGTGTGAAATAAGTAACATAAGTTTATTTGTTCTACTTCGCTCCAACAGAGTAAGACAACAGAACCAAACAGTAGTTTATGTGAAACTAGTAAGGTTAGTTTGTTCGTTCTACTTCGCTCCACAGGGGAAGACAACAGAAACAAAGAGTAATTTGTGTGAAATAAGTAACATAAATTTGTTTGTTCTACTTCGCTCCAACAGAGTAAGGCAACAGAAAAAAAAGTAATTTGTGTTAAACAAGAGAAACAAACGGTAATTTGTGTCAAATAAGTAACATAAGTTTATTTGTTCTACTTCGCTCCAACAGAGTAAGACAACAGAAACAAACAGTAGTTTATGGAAACAAGTAAGGTAAGTTTGTTCATTGTACTTCGCTCCATCAGGATAAGACAACAGAAACAAACAGCAATTTGTGTGAAATTCGTAAATTAAGTTTGTTTGTTCTACTTCGCCTCAACAGAGTAAGAGAACAGAACCAAACAGTAGTTTTTGTGAAACAACTAAGGTTAGTTTGTTCGTTCCATTTCACTCCATCAGGGGAAGAAAACAGAAACAAAAGCTAATTTGTGTGAAATAAGTAACTTAAGTTTGTTTGTTCTACTTCGCTCCAACAGAGTAAAACTACAGAACCAAACAGTAGTTTATGTGAAACAAGTTTGTTTAGTTTGTTCATTCTACTTCACTCCATCAGAGGAAGACAACAGAAACAAAGAGCAGTTTCTGTGAAACAAGTAAGGTAAATTTGTTCCTTCTATTTCGCTCGATCAGTATAAGACAAGAGAAACAAACAGTAATTTGTGTGAAATAAATAACAAAAGTTTGTTTGTTCTACTTCGCTCCAACAGAGTAAGACAACGGAACCAAACAGTAGTTTGTGGGAACAAGAAAGGTAATTTTGTTCGTTCTACCTCTCACCAGCAGGATAAGACAACAGAAAAAAACTGTAATTTGTGTGAAATACGTAACTTAACTTTGTTTGTTCTACTTCGCTTCAACAGAGAAAGAGAACAGAACAAAACAGTAGTTTATGTGAAACAAGTAAGGTAAGTTTGTTCGTTCCACTTCACTCCATCAGAGGAAGACAACAGAATCAAAGAGTAATTTGTGTGAAATAAGTAACTTAAGTTTGTTTGTTCTACCTCGCTCCAACAGAGAAAGACAGCAGATCCAAACAGTAGTTTATGTGAAACAAGTACGGTAAGTTTGTTCGTTCTACTTCACTCCATTAGGATAAGACAACAGAAACGAACAGTAATTTGTGTGAAATAAGTAACTTAAGTTTTTTTGTTCTACTCCGCTCCAACAGAGTAAGACAACAGAACCAAACAGTATTTTATATGAAACAATTTAGGTTACTTTGTTTGTTCTCCTTCACTCCATTAGGGGAGGACAACGGAACCAAATAGCAGTTTCGTTGAAACTAGTAAGGTAAGTTTGTTCGTTCTATTTCGCTCCATCAGCATAAGACAACAGAAACAAGCAGTATTTTGTGTGAGAAAAGTAACATAGACTGGTTTGTTCTACTTCACTCCAACAGAGTAAGACAACAGAACCAAACAGTAGTTTATGTGAAACCAGTAAGGTAAATTTGTTCATTCTACTTTCGCTCCTTCAGGATAAACATACAGAAAGAAACAGTAATTTGTTGGAAATAAGTAACATAAGTTTGTTTGTTCTACTTCGCTCCAACAGAGTAAGACAACAGAACCAAACAGTAGTTCGTGTGAAAACAAGTAAGGTAGTTTGTTTCGTTCTACTTCGCACCATCAGAAAGACAAACAGAAACAAACAGTAATTTGTGTGAAATAAGTAACATAAGTGTGTTTGTTCAACTTCGCTCCAACAGAGGAAGACAACAGAACTAAACAGTAGTTTATGTGAAACAAGTAAGGTTAGTTTGTTCGTTCTACTTCGCTCCAAAAGGGAAGACAACAGAAAAAAGAGCAGTTTGTGTGAAACAAGCAAGATAAGTTAGGTCTTTGTACTTCGCTCCATCAGGATAAGAGAACACAAACAAACAGTAATTTGTGTGAAACAATATCAAAAGTTTATATGTTCTAATTCGCTCCAACAGATAAGACAACAGAACAAGCTGTAGTTTATGTGAAACAACTTAAGTTAGTTCCTTCGTTCAAGTTCACTCCACCAGAGGTAGATAACAGAA
This sequence comes from Dipus sagitta, assembly GCA_036346955.1. NCBI lineage: Eukaryota > Metazoa > Chordata > Mammalia > Rodentia > Dipodidae > Dipus > Dipus sagitta. The sequence goes on from CM070788.1 coordinate 31,673,471, forward strand.
ACAAGGAGCAATTTGTGTGAAACAAGTAATGTACGTAGGGTCTTTCTACTTCCCTCCATCAGCATAAGCAACAGTAACAAACAGTACTTTATATGAAACAAGTAATGTAAGTTTGTTCGTTCTACTTCGCACCATCAGGATAAACAACAGAAACAATCAGTAATTTGTGTGAAAATAAAGTAGACATAGTTTGTTTGTTCTACTTCGCCCCAACAGAGTAAGAACAACAGACACAAACAGATATTTTTGTGAAACAAGGAAGGTTAGTTTGTTCGTTCTACTTCACTCCATCTGGGGAAGGCAACAGAAACAAAGAGCAGTTTGTGGGAAACAAGTAAGGTCAGTTTGTTCACTCTACTTCACTCCATCAGCATAAGACAACAGAAACAAACAGATGTTTAAGTGAAACAAGTAACGTAAGTTTGTTCATTGTACTTCGCTCCATCAGGATAAGACAACAGAAACAAACCGTAATTTGGGTGAAATAAGTTACATTAGTTTTTTTTGTTCTACGTCGCTCTCACAGAGTAAGACAACAGATCCAAACAGTAGTTTATGTGAAACAAGTAATGTAAGTTTGTTCATTCTACTTCGCTCCATTAGGATAAGACAACAGAAACGAACAGTACTTTGTGTGAAATAAGTAACTTAAGTTTTTTTGTTCTACTTTGCTCCAACAGAGTAAGACAACAGAAGCAAACAGTATTTTATGTGAAACAATTTAGGTTAGTTTGTTCGTTCTCCTTCGCACCATCAGGGCAAGACAACAGAACCAAATAGCACTGTGCTTGAAACAAGTACGGTAAGTTTGTTCGTTCTACTTTGCTCCATCAGGATAAGAAAACAGAAACAAGCAGCAATTTGTGTGAAATAAGTAACTTAATTTGTTCTACTCTCGCACCAACAGAGTAAAACAACAGAACCAAACAGTAGTTTATGTGAAACTAGTAAGGTAAGTTTTGTTCGTTCTACTTCCCTCCAGCAGGATAAGACAAGAGAAACAAACAGTAATTTGTGTGAAATAGGTAACTTAAGTTTGTTTGTTCTACTTCGCTCCAACAGAGTATAACAACAGAACCAAACAGTAGTTTATGTGAAACAACTAAGGTTAGTTTGTTCTTTCTACTTCACTCCATCAGGGGAAGACAAGAGAAACAAACAGTAATTTGTGTGAAATAAATAACATAAGTTTGTTTGTTCTACTTCGTTGCAATAGAGTAAGACAAAAGAACCACTGTAGTTTATGTGAAACAAGTAAGATAAGTTTGTTCACTCTAATTCCCTTCATCAGCATAAGACAACAGAAACAAGCAGTAGTTTACATGAAACAAGTAACGTAAGTTTGTTCATTGTACTTCGCTCCAACAGGATAAGACAACAGAAACAAACAATAATTTGTGTGATGTAAGTAACATAAGTTTGTTTGTTCTACTTCGCTCCAACAGAGTAAGACAACGGAACCAAACAGTAGTTTGTGTGAAACAAAAAAGGGTAGGTTTGTTCGTTTTTACTTCGCACCAATCAGGATAAACAACCAAAACAAACTGAAAAATTTGTGTGAAATACGTAACTTAACTTTGTTTTTTCTACTTCGCATTCAACAAGAAAGAGAAAACAGAAAAAAACATTAGTTTAGTTAAACAAGTAAGGGTTTAAGTTTTTCGTTCCACTTCACTGCATCGGGGAAACAACAAAAACAAAGGTAATTTGTGTGAAAAAGTAACTTAAGTTTGTTTGTTCTACTTCGCTCCAACAGAGTTAAGACAAGGGAACCCAAACAGTAGTTTATAGAAACCAGTAAGGTAATTTGTTTGTTATACTTCGCTCCAAAAAGAGTAAGACAACAAACCAACAGTAGTTTATTGAAAAAAGAAAGGTTGGTTTTTTTGTTCTATTTTGGGTTCCACAGGGGAAGAAAACAAAAACCCAAACAGTAGTTTATGTGAAAAACTAAGGTAAGTTAGTCCTTTAGTATTTCGCTCCATCCAGATAAGAGAACAGAAACAAACACAATTTGTGGAAATAATAACATAAGTTTGTTTTTTTCTCCCTTCGCTCCATCAGAGTAAAACAACAGAACTAAACAGTTAGTTTATGTGAAACAATTTAGGTTGTTTGTTCTTCTACTTCACTCCATCGGGGGAAAGAAAACAGAAACCAAGAGAAGTTTGTGTGAAAAAAGTAAGGTAAGTTTGTTCGTTCTACTTTGCTCCTTCATGATAAGACAAGAGAAACAAACAGTAATTGTGTTAAATAAGTAACATAAGTTTGTTTGTTCTACTTCGCTCCAACGAGTAAGACAACAGAACCAAACAGAAGTTAATGTGAAAACAAGTAATGTAAGTTGTTCTTCTACTTCCCTCTTCAGGATAAGACAGCAGAAAAAAACAGTAGCAATGTGAAACAAGTAAAGTAAGTTTGTTCATTGTGCTTCGCTACCATCAGATAAGACAACAGAAAAAAACACGTAATTTGTGTGAAAGAAGTAACATAAGTTTGTTGTTGTGAAATCGCTCCAACAGAGTAAGACAACAGAACCAAACAGTAGTTTTTAGGTTAAACAACTTAGGATAGTTTGTCCACTCTAGTTCCTCCATCAGGAAAAGACAACAGAAAGAAGGAGCAGTTTGTTAGTGAAACAAGTAAGGTAAGTTGGTCTTTCTACCTCACTCCATCAGGAAAAGACAACAGAAACAAATAGTAATTTGTGTGAAATAAGTAACATAGGTTTGTTTTTTCCACTTCGCTCCAACAGAGTAAGAGAACAGATCCAAACAGTATTTTTTGTGAAACAAGTAAGGTTAGTTTGTTCGATCTGCTTCGCTCCATCTGGGGAAGACAACAGAAACAAAGAGCAGTTTGTGTGAAACAAGTAGGGTAAGTGTTTTCGTTCTACTTCGCTTCATCAGGATAAGACAAGAGAAGGAAACAGTAATTTGTGTGAAATAAGTAACATAAGTTTTTTTGTTCAACTTCGTTGCGACAGAGTAAGACAAAAGAACCACCATAGTTAATGTGAAACAACTATGGTAAGTTTGTTCTCTCTACTTCCCTCTATCAGCATAAGACAAAGAAACAAACAGTACTACTTTATGTGAAACAAGTAACGTAAGTTTGTTTTTATACTTTTGTTTCCAACAGGTGAGACAACAGAAACAAACAGTAATTTCTGTGAAATAAGTAACAGAAGTATGTTTGTTCTACTTGTCCTCCAACACAGTAAGACAACAGACCAATAAGTATTTGTGTGAAACATGTAAGGTAATTTTTGTTCGTTCTACTTCGCACCATCAGATAAGACAACAGAAACGAACAGTAGTTTAATGTAAAAGTAAGTAAGTTTGTTCATGTACATTTGCCCCATCAGGATAAGACAACAGAAACACAACAGTAATTTGTGTGAAAAACGTAACTTAAGTTTGTTGTTCACTTTGCTTCTACAGAGTGAGAGAATAGAACCAAACAGAAATTTATGTGAACAAGTAAGGTAGTTTGTTCGTTCCACTTCACTCCATCAGGGGAAGACAACAGAAACAAAGAGTAATTGTGCGAAATAAGTAACTTAAGTTGTTTGTTCTACTTCGCTCCAACAGAGTAAGACAACGGAACCAAACAGTAGTTTATGTGAAACCAGGAAGGTAAGTTTGTTTTTTCACTTCGCTCCATCAGGATAAGACAACAGAAACAAACAGCATTTGTGTGAAATAAGTAACATAAGTTTGTTTGTTCTACTTGGCACCAACAGAGTAAGACAACACAACAAACAGTAAGTTAATGTGAAAAAGTTACATTAGTTTGTTCGTTCTACTTCACTCCATCAGGGGAAGACAAGAGAAAGCAATGAGCAGTTTGTGTGAAACAAGTAAGGTAAGTTGTTCATTCTAGTTCGCTCCATCAGGATAAGAGAACACAAACAAACAGTAATTTGTGTGAAATAAGTAACACAATTTTGTTTATTCTCCTTCGCTCCAACAGAGTAAGACATCAGAACCAAACAGTAGTTTATGTGAAAGAAGTAAGTTTAGTTGTCATTCTACTTCACGCCTCATATCAAGAAAACCGAAACAAAGATTAGTTTGCATGAAACAAGTAAGGTAAGTTGGGTCTTTCTACTTTGCTCCATCAGGATAAGACAACAGAAACGAACAGTAATTTGTGTGAAATAAGTAACATAAGTATGTTTGTTTTACTTCGCTCCAACAGAGTGAGACAACAGATCCAAACAGTAGTTTATGTGAAACAATTAAGGAGAGTTTGTTCGTTCTACTTCACTCCATTAGGATAAGACAACAGAAACGAACAGTAATTTGTGTGAAATAAGTAACTTAAGTTTTTTTGTTCTACTTTGCTCCAATAGAGTAAGACAACAGAACCAAACATTATTTTAATGTGAACAATTAGGTTAGTTTGTTCGTTCCCTTCGTTCCACAGGGGAAGACAACAGAACCAAATAGCAGTTTGTTTGAAACAAGTAAGGTAAGTTTGTTCATTCTACTTCGCTCCATCAGGATAAGACAACAGAAATAAGTTTGTTCGTTCTACTTCGCTCCATAGGATAAGAAAACAGAAACAAACAGTAATTTATGTGAAATAAGTAAGGTAATGTTTATTCATTCTACTTCGATCAATCAGGATAAGACACACAAACAACAGTAATTTGTGTGAAATACGTAATTTAGTTTGTTTCTTCTACTTCACTTCAAAGAGTAAAGAGACAGAACCATACAGTAGGTTATGTGAAACAAGTACGGTTAGTTTTTTCATTCCACTTCACTCCATCAGGGGAAAACAACAGAAACAAAGGTAATTTGTGGAAATAAAGTAACTTAAGTTTGTTCGTTCTACTTCGCCTAATAGAGTAAGACAACAGAACCAAACGTAGTTTAGTGAATCCAGTAAGGTAGTTTGTTCTTCTACTCGGTCATCAGGATAAGACAACAGAAACAAACAGTAATTTGTGTGAAAATGAGTAACATAAGTTTGTTTGTTCTACTTCGCTCCAACAGAGTAAAACAACAGAACCAAACAGTAGTTTATGTAAAACACTATATTTTAGTTTGTTCGTTCTACCTCGCTCCAATAGGATAAGACAACAGAATCAAACAGTAATTTGTTTGAAATAAGTAACATAAACTTTGTTGCTCTACTTCGCTCCAAGTGAGTAAGACAACAGATCCAAAGATAGTTTACGTTGAAACAAGTAAGTAAGTTTGTCGTTCTACTTCGTCCATCAGGATAAGAAAACAGAAACAAACAGTAGTTTATGTGAAACAAGTAAGGTAAGTTTATTCATTCTACTTAGCTTCATCTGGATAAGACAACAGAAAGAAACAGTAATTTGTGTGAAATACGTAACTTTAGTTTGTTTCTTCTACTTCGCTTCAAAAGAGTAAGAGAACAGAACCATACAGTAGTTTACGTGAAAACAAGTAAGGTAAGGTCCTTCGTTCTACTTCGCACCATCAGGATAAGACAACATGAACCAAACAGTATTTTTTGTGGAACAAGGAAGGTTATTTTGTTCGTTCTACTTGGCTCCATCTGGGGAAGACAACAGAAACAAAGAGCAGATTGTGTGAAATAAGTAAGGTAAGTGTGTTCGTTCTAATTCACTCCTTGGATAAGACAACAGAAATGAACAGTAATTTGTGTGAAATAGTAACTTAGTTTTTTTGTTGTACTTGTTCCAACAGAGTAAGACAACAGAACCAAACAGTATTTATGTGAGAAAACAATTTAGTTAGTTTGTTCGATCTCCTTCACTCCATCAGAGAAAGACAACAAGAACCAAATAGCAGTTTGCTTGAAAACAAGAAAGGTAAGTTTTCGTTCGTTCTACTTCGCTCCTTCAGATAAGGACAACAGAAACAAGCAGTAAATTGTGTGAAATAAGTAACTTAAGTTTGTTTGTTCTACTTCGCTCCAACAGGAGTAAACAACAGAACCAAACAGTAGTTTATGTGAAACAAGTAAGGTTAGTTTGTTCATTCTACTTCTCTCCATCAGAGGAGACACACAAACAAAGCAGTAGTTTATGTGAAACAAGTAATGTAAGTTTGTTCATTCTACTTCTCTCCAATAGGATAAGACAACAGAATCAAACAGTAATTTGTGTGAAATAAGTAACATAACTTTGCTCTACTTCGCTCCAACAGAGTAAGACAACAGATCCAAAGAGTTTATGTGAAACAAGTAAGGTTAAGTTTGTTCGTTCTACTTCCGCTCCATCAGGATAAGAAAACAGAACAAACAGTAGTTTATGTGAAACAAGTAATATATGTTTATTCATTCTACTTCGCTCCATCAGGATAAGACAACAGAAACAAACAGTATTTTGTGTGAAATACGTAACTTTAGTTTGTTTCTTCTACTTCGCTTCAAAAGAGTAAGAGAACAGAACCATACAGCAGTTTATGTGAAACAAGTAAGGTCAGTTTTTTCGTTCTACTCCACTTCATCAGGGGAAGACAAGACAAACAAGATGAGTTTGTGTGAAACAAGTAATGTAAGCTGGGCCTTTCTCCTATCGCCCATCAGGATAAGACAACAGAAACAAACAGTAATTTGTTTGAAGTAAGTAACATAAGTTTGTTTGTTCTAGTTCGCACCAACAGAGCAAGACAGCAGAACCAAACAGTATTTTTTGTAAAACAAGGAAGGTTAGGTTGTTCGTTCTACTTCACTCCATCTGGGGAAGACAACAGAAACAAAGAGCAGTTTGTGTGAAACAAGTAAGGTAAGTTTGTTCGTTCTACTTCGCTCCATTAGGATAAGACAACAGAAACGAACAGTAATTTGTTTGAAATAAGTAACTAAGTTTTTTTTTCTTCTACTTTGCTCCAACAGAGTAAGACGACAGAACCAAACAGTATTTTATGTGAAAAAATTTGCGTTAGTTTGTTCATTCTCCTTCGCTCCATCAGGGGAAGACAACAGAACCAAATAGCAGTTTGCTTGAAACCAGTAAGGTAAGTTTGCTCGTTATACTTCGCTCCATCAGGATAAGACAACAGAAACAAGCAGTAATTTGAGTGAAATAAGTATCTTAAGTTTGTTTGTTCTACTTCGCTCCAACAGAGTAAGACAACAGAACCGAACAGTAGTTTATGTGAAACCAGTAAGGTAAGTTTGTTCATTCTACTTCGCTCCATCAGGATAAGACAACAGAAACAAACAGTAATTTGTGGGAAATAAGTAACTTAAGTTTGTTTTGTTAACTTTGCTCAACAGAGTAAAACAACAGAAACAAACAGTAATTCTGTGAAACAAGTTAGGTTAGTTTGTTGTTCTACTTCACTCGTCAGGGGAAGACAACAGAACAAAGAGCAGTTTGTGTGAAACAAGTAAGGTAAGTTTGTTCGTTCTACTTCGCTCCACCAGGATAAGACAAGAGCAAAAAACAGTAATTTTTGTGAAATAAGTAACATAAGTTTGTTTCTTCTAATTCGCCTCCAACAGAGTAAGACAACAGAACCAAACAGTAGTATATGTGGAACGACGTGGGTTTAGTTTGTTCATTCTAGTTCACTCCATCATGGGAAGACAACAGAAAAAAGGAGCAGTTTGCGTGAAACAAGTAAGGTAAGTTGGGTCTTCCTACTTCACTTCATCAGGAAAAGACAACAGAAACAAACAGTAATCTGCGTGAATTAAGTAACATAATTTTGTTTTTTCTACTTCGCTCCAACAGAGTAAGAGAACAGAACCAAACAGTAGTTTGTGTAAAAAAAGAAAGGAAATTTTTTTTCATTCACTTCGCACCATCGGGAAATAAGAAAAGAGAAGAAAACAGTAGTTTATGTATGAAACAAGTAAGGTAAGTTTGTTCATTGTCCTTCGCCCATCAGGTTTAAGACAACAGAAACAAACAGTAATTTGGGGTGAAATATGTAACTTAAGTTTTGTTGTTCATATTCACTTAACAAAAGTAAGAGTACGAAGGGAAACAGAAGTTTTTGTGAAGCAAGTTTGTTTAGTTGGTTCATTCCACTTCACTCCATCAGAGGAAGACAACAGAAACAAACAGCACTTTTTTGTGAAAACAAGTAAGGTAAGTTTGTTCGTTCTACTTCACCTCAATAGGAAAAGACAACAGAAACAAACAGAAAATTTTTTGTGAATATAAGTAACAAAAGTTTGTTTGTTCTACTTCGCCCCAACAGACAAGACAACAGAACTACTGTAGTTTAAGTGAAACAAGTGAGGTAAGTTTGTTCATTGTACTTCCCTCGATCAGGATAGACAAGAGAAAAGAAACAGTAATTTGTGTGAAATAAGTAACATAGTTTTTTTTGTTCTACTTCGCTCCAACAGAGTAAGACAACGGACCCAAAACCAGTAGTTTATGTGAAACAAGAAAGGGTTTAGTTTGTTTTCTACTTCACTCCACCGGATAGGACAACAGAAACGAACAGAAATTTGTGTGAAAAATAATTTAAGTTTTTTTGTTCTACTTCGCTCCAAGGGGAAGAAAGACAACAAAAAAAAAACCCGTATTTTATGTGAAAAAAATTTTATAATTGTTTTTCTTTCTCCTTCACTCCGTCGGGGGAAGACAACAGAAACAAATAGCAGTTTGCTTAAAATAAGAAAGGGCAAGTTTTTTCTTTTACATCGCTCTTTCCAAGATAATAAAATGGGAAACAAACAGTAGTTTATGGGGAAAACAAGAAAGGGTTTAAGTTTGTTCATTCTACTTCGCACCATCGGGGGAAGACAACAGAACAAAGAGCAGTTTGTGTGAAACAAGTAACGAAAGTTTGTTCATTTTTACTTCGCTCCATCAGGTTTAAGACAACAGAAACAAACAGTCTTTGTGCGAAATACGTAACTTTAGTTTGTTTCTTCTACTTCGCTTCAAAAGAGTAAGACAACAGAACCAAACAGTAGTTTATGTGAATCCGTAGGTAAGTTTGTTCGTTCTATTTCGTACCATGAGGATAAGCAACAGCAACAAACAGCATTTGTGGGGAAATAAGTAACTTTAAGTTTGGGTTTGTTCTAGTGGCTCAACGAGGAAGACAAAAGAACCAAACAGTAGTTTATATGAAACTATTAAGCTTAGTTTGTTCGTTCTACTTTGCTCCACAGGGGAAAACAATCGAACCAAAGAGCAGTTTGGGTGAAACAAGTAAGGTAAGTTAGTCCTTTGTACTTCGCTCCATAAGGATAAGAGAAGAGAAACAAAGCCAATTTGTGAAATTTAAATAAACATAAGTTCGTTTGTTCTACTTCGCCCCAAAATAGTAAGCGCCCCGACCAAAAGAGTAGTTTATGTGAAACAAGTAAAGGGAAGTTTGGTCATTTAATTCGCTCCATAAAGGGTAAGGCAAAAGAAAGAAACGTAATGGGTGTTGAAATAAACTAATTTAAGTTAAGCAGTTTTTATGTAAAACAATTAGGTTTTGTTTGTTCATTCTCCTTCGTCCATCAGGGGAGACAACAGGAAAAAAAAAAGCAGTTTTTCTTAAAACAAGTAAGGTAATGTTCTTCATTTACTTCGCTCCATCTGGAATAAGGGCAAAGGAACAAAGAGTTTAATTTTGTGGGGAAATAAGTAACATTAGTTTGTTTGTTCTTTTCTTGTTCCAACAGAGGGAAAAAAAATAGAACCAAACAGTATTTTTTGGGGAAAAAAGGAAGGTTACTTTGTTCGTTCTATTTCGCTCCATCAAGGGGAAGACAACAGAACCAAAGAAACAGTTTGTGTGAAACAGTAAGGTAAGGTAGTTCTTCCTACTTCGCTCCATTTAGGATAAGACAACAGAAACAAACACTAATTTGTGTGAAATAAGTAACATAAGTTTGTTTGTTCTACTTCGTTCCAACAGAGTAAGACAACAGAACGACTGTAGTTTATATGAAACAAGTAAGGTAATTTTGTTCTTTGTCTTCCCTCCCTCAGCATAAGACAACTGAAACAAATAGTTTCTTTATGTGAAACAAGTAATGTAAGTTTGTTCATTGTTCTTCTCTCCAACAGGATAAGACAACAGAAACAATCAGGAATTTGTGTGAAATAAGTAACACAAATTTGTTTATTCTACTTCCCTTTTTCAACAGAGTAAGACAACAGAAACCAAAAGGGTTGATGTGAAAACCAGTAAGGTAAGTTGTATGTTCTACTTCGCTCATTTAGGATAGACAACAGAAACAAAGAGTGTTGATGTGAAACAAGTAGGGTCAGTTTGTTTGTTCTTCTTCGCTCCATTAGGAGAAGACAACAGAAACAAAGAGTAAATTGTGTGAAACAAGTAACATAAGTTTGATTGTTCTATTTCCCTCCAACAGAGTAAGACAACAGAACCAAACAGTAGTTTGTGTGAAACAAGTAAGGTAAGTTTTTTCGTTGTACTTCGCACCATCAGGATAAGACAACAGAAAAAACAGTACTTTATGTGAAACAAGTAAGGTAAGTTTGTTCACTCTACTTCGCTCCATCAGGATAAGACAACAGAAACAAACAGTAATTTGTGTGAAATACGTAACTTTAATTTGTTTGTTCTAATTCGCTTCAACAGAGTAAGAGTACAGAACCAAACAGTAGTTTACGTGAAACAAGTAAGGTTAGTTTGTTTGTTCCACTTCACTCCATCAGGGGAAGACAACAGAAACAAACAGTAATTTGTGTGAAATAAGTAACATAAGTTTTTGTTGTACTCTGCTCAAACAGAGTAAGACAACAGAACCAAACAGTATTTTATGTGAAACAATTTAGGTTAGTTTATTCGTTCTCCTTCGCTCCATCACGGGAAGCAACGGAAACAAATAGCAGTTTCCTTGAAAAAAGTAAGGTAAGTTTCTCGTTTTGCTTCGCTCCATCACGATAAGAAAACAGAAACAAACAGTAATTTGTGTGAAATAAGTAACATTAGTTTGTTTGTTCTACTTTGCTCCAACACAGTAAGACAACAGACCCAAACAGTACTTTGTGAAACCAGGAAGATTAATTTGTTCGTTCTACTCGCTTCCTCAAAGGGAAGAAACAGAAACAAAGAAAGTTTGTTGCGAAACAAGAAAGGTAATTTTGTTGGTTCTATTCGCACCATCAGGATTAAGACAACAGAAACAACAGTAATTTTGTGTGCAATAAGTGACATAAGTTTGTTTATTCCACTTCGCTCCAACAGAGTAAGACAACAGAACCAAGCAGTATTTTTTGTGAAACAAGGAAGGTTAGATTGTTCGCTCTCCTTCGCTTCATCTGGGGAAGGCAACAGAAACACAGAGCAATTTGTGTGAAACAAGTAACTTAAGTTTGTTTGTTCTACTTCACTCCTCAGGATAAGACAACAGAAATAAACAGTATTTTGGGTGAAATAAGTAACATAAGTTTGTTTGTTCTATTCGTTGCAACAAAGTAAGACAACAGAACCACTGTAGTTTATCTGAAACAAGTGAGGTAATTTTGTTCACTCTACTTCCCTCCATCAGCATAAGACAACAGAAACAAACAGTACTTTATGTGAAACAAGTAACGTAAGTTTGTTCATTGTACTTCGCTCCATCAGGATAACACAACAGAAACAAACAGTAATTTGTGTGAAATAAGTAACACAAGATTGTTTGTTCTACTTCGCTCCAACACAGTAAGACAACAGAGAAACAAGTAAGGTAAGTTTGTTCGTTCTACTTCGCACCATCAGGATAATACAACAGAAGCAAACAGTAGTTTACGTGAAACAAGTAAGGTAAGTTTGTTCATTGTACTTCACTCCATCAGGATAACACAACAGAAACAAACAGTAATTTCTGTGAAATACGTAACTTAAGTTTCTTTGTTCTACTTCGCTGCAACAGAGTAAGAGTAACTAACCCAAAGTAGTTTACGTGAAACTAGTAACGTTAGTTTGTTTGTTCCACTACACTCCAGCAGGGGAAGACAACAGAAAGAAAACAGTAATTTGTGTGAAATAAGTAACTTAAGTTTGTTTTTTCTACGTCGCTCCAACAGCGTAAAAAAACAGAACCAAATAGTAGTTTATGTGAAACACGTTTATTGAGTTTGTTCATTCTAATTCACTCCATCAGAGGAAGACAACAGAAACAAAGAGAAGTTTGTGTGAAACAAGTAAGGTAAGATTGTGTGCTGTACTTCGCTCCATAAGGATAAGACAACAGAAACGAACAGTAATTTTTGTGAAATAAGAAACTTATATTTTTTTGTTCAACTTCGCTCCAATAGAGTAAGACAACAGAACCAAACAGTATTTTATGTGAAACAATTTAGGTTAGATTGTTCGTTCTCCTTCGCTCCATCAGGGGAAGACAACAGAAACAAATAGCAGTTTGCTTGATACAAGTAAGGTAAGTTTGTTCTTTCTATTTCACTCCATCACGATAGGAAAATAGAAACGAACAGAATTTGTGTGAAATAAGTAACATTAGTTTGTTTGTTCTACTTCGCTCCAACACAGTAAGACAACAGAACCAAACAGTATTTTTTGTGAAACAAGGAAGGTTAATTTGTCCGTTCTACTTCGCTCCTCAGGGGGACAACAGAAACAAAGAGCGTTTGTGTGAAAAAGTAAGGTAATTTTGTTCGTTCTATTTCGCACCATCAGGATAAGACAACAGAAACAAACAGTAATTTATGTTAAATAAGTAACATATATTTGTTTGTTCCACTTCGCTCCAACAGAGTAAGATAACAGAAACAAACAGTATTTTTTGTGAAACAAGGAAGGTTAATTTGTTCGTTCTACTTTGCTCCATCTGGGGAAGACAACAGACACAAAGAGCAGTTTGTGTGAAACAAGTAAGGTAAGTTTGTTTGTTCTACTTCGCTACTTCAGGATAAGACAACAGAAATAAACAGTAATTCGTGTGAAATAAGTAACAGAAGTTTGTTTGTTCTACTTCGTTGCAACAGAGTCAAACAACAGAACCACTGTAGTTTATGTGAAACAAGTAAGGTAAGTTTGTGTGTTTTACTTCCCCCCATCAGCATGAGACAACAGAAACAAACAGTACTTTATGTGAAACAAGTATCGTAAGTTTGTTCATCGTATTTTGTTCCAACGGATAAGGCAACAGAAACAAACAGTAATTTGTGTGAAATAAGTAACATAAGTTTGTTTGTTCTACTTTCCTCCAACAAAGTAAGACAACATATCTAAACAGTAGTTTGTGTGAAACGAGTAAGGTAAGTTTGTTCGTTGTACTTCCCTCCATCAGGATAAGACAACAGAAACAAACAGTAATTTGTGTGAATAAGTAACAAAAGTTTGTTTGTTCTACTTCACACCAACAGAGTAAGACAGCAGAACCAAACAGTAGTTTATGTGAAAAGAGTAAGGTAAGTTTGTTCGTTCTAGTTTGCTGCATCAGGTAAGACAAGAAAACAAACAGTAGAATATATGAAACAAGTAAATTAAGTTTTTTCATTGATACTTCGCTCCATAACGATAAGGACAACCGAAACAACCGGTAATTTCTGTGATATAAGTAAAATAAGTTTGTTTGTTCTATTTCGTTCCAACAGAGTAAGACAACAGAACCAAACAGTAGTTTATATGAAACAAGTAAGGTTAGTTTACTCGTACTACTTCGCTCCATCTGAATAAGACAACTAAAACAAAGAGCACTTTGTGTGAAAAAAGTAAGGAACGTTAGTTCTTTCTACTTCGGTCCATCAGGATAAGACAAAAGAAACAAACAGTAATTAGTGTGAAATAAGTAACATAAGTTTGTTCATTCTACTTCACTCCATCAGGGTAAGACACCTAAACCAAAGAGCACTTTGTGTGAAAAAAATTAGGTAAGTTAGTTCTTTCTACTTCGGTCCATCAGGATAAGACACAGGAACAAACAGTAATTTGTGTGAAATAAGTAACATAAGTTTGTTTGTTCTACATCGCTCCAACAGAGTAACACAACAGAACCAAACAGTAGTTTATGTGAAGCAAGCAAAGTTAGTTGGTTCGTTCTCCTTCGCTCCATCAGGATAAGACAAAAGAAACAAAGAGTAATTTGTGAGAAATAATGTAACATGAGTTTGATGTTCTTCTTCGCTCCAACAAAGTAAGACAACAGAAGCAAACAGCGTTATGTGAAACAAGTAAGGTTAGTCTGTTCGTTCTACTTTGCTCCATCAGCTGAGGAAAAACTGAAACAAATAGCACTTTGTGTGGAAAAAAGCAAGGTAAGTTCATACTTTTCTACTTCGGTCCTCGGGGTAAGACACCCGAAACAAACAGTAATTTGGGTTGGGAAATAATACGTAAATTGTTTTTTTCTCTTTCTCCAACAGTAAGAGAACAGAAACAAAACGTTTGTGTGAAACAAGTAAGGTTAGTTTGTTCGTCTTACTTCGCACCATCAGGATAAGATAACAGAACAAACAGTAGTTTATGTGAAACAAGTAAGGTAAGTTTGTTCATTGTACTTCACTCCATCAGATAAGACAACAGAAAAAAAACAGTAATTGTGTGAAATAAGTACCATAAGTTTGTTTTGTTTACTTCACTCCAAAAGAGTAAGACAACACAACCACTGTAGTTTATGTGAAACAAGTAAGGTAATTTGTTCGTTGTACTTCCCTCCATCTGGATAAGACACAGAAACAAACCAGTAGTTTACGTGATAACAAGTAACGTCGAGTTCGATCATTGTACTTAAGTCCATCACAATAGGACAACAGAAACAAACAGTAATTTGAGTGAAATAAATAACATAAGTTTGTTTGTTCTACTTCGCTCCAGCAGAGTAAAACAACAGAAACAAACAGTAGTTTATGTGAAACAAGTACTGCAAGTTTGTTCATTGTACTTCGCTCGATCACGATAGGACAAGAGAAACAAACAGTAAGTGGTCTGAAATAGTAACATAAGTTTGTTTGTTCTACTTCGATCCAACAGAGTAAGACAACAGAACCAAACAGTAGTTTGTGTGAAACAAGTAAGGTTAGTTTGTTCGTTCTACTTCGCACCATCAGGATAGGACAACAGAAACAAACAGTGGTTTACGTGAAACAAGTAAAGTAAGTTTGTTCACTGTACTTCGCTCCATCAGGATGAGACAACAGAAAAAAATAGTAATTTTTGTGTAATAAGTACCATAAGTTTGTTTGTTATACTTAGCTCCAAAAGAGTAAGACAACACACCCACTGTAGTTTATGTGAAACAAGTAAGGTAATTTTGTTCGCTCTACTTCCCTCCATCAGCATAAGACAACAGAAACAAACAGTTCTTTATGTGAAACAAGTAACGTAAGTTTGGTCATTTTACTTCGCTCCAACAGGATAAGACAAAAGAAACAAACAGTAATTTTTGTGAAATAAGTAACATAAATTGGTTTGTTCTACTTCGCTCCAACAAAGTAAGACAACAGAACCAAACAATAGTGTGTGTGAAACAAGTAAGGTAAGTTTGTTCGTTCTAGTTCGCACCATCAGGATAAGACAACAGAAACAAACAGTAGTTTATGTGAAAAAAGCAAGGTAAGTTTGTTCATTGTACTTCGCTCCATCAGGATAAACCAAAAGAAACAAGCATCCCAATTTGCGTGAAATAAGTAACATAAATTTATTTGTCTACTTCGCTTCAACAGAGTAAGGGAACAGAACCAAACAGTAGTTTATGTGAAACAAGAAATATTAGTTTGTTCATTCCAATTCACTCCAGCAGGGGTAGACAACAGAAATAAACAGTAATTTGTGTGAAATAAGTCACATAAGTTTGTTTGTTCAAATTTCTCTCCAACAGAGTAAGAAACTGGATCCAAACAGTAGTTTGTGTGAAACAAGGAAGGTAAGTTGGGACTTTCTACTTCACTCCCATCACGGGAAGACAAGAGAACAAACAGTAATTTGTGTGAAATAGTAACATAAGTTTGTTTGTTCTACTTCGCACCAACAGAGTAAGACAACAGAACCAAACAGTATTTTTTTGTGAAACAAGAAAGGTTTGTTTCTTCGTTCTACTTACCTCCATCTGGGGAAGACAACAGAAACAAAGAGCAGTTTGTGTGAAACAAGTAAGGTAAGTTTGTTCGCTCTAATAATCTCCATAAGCATAAGACAACAGAAACAAACACTACTTTATGTGTAACATGTAAAGTAAGTTTGTTCATTGTACTTCGCTCTATCTGGATGAGACAACAGAAACAAACTGTAATTTGTGTGAAATGAGTAACATAAGTTTGTTTGTTCTACTTCGCTCCAACAGAGAAAGACAACAGATCCAAACAGTGGTTTATGTGAAACAAGTAAGGTAAGTTTGTTCGTTCTACTTTCGCTCCATTAGGATAAGACAACAGAAACGACCAGTAATTTGTGTGAAATAAGTAACTTAAGTTTATTTTCTAACTTTGCTCCAACAGAGTAAGACAACAGAAAAACAGTATTTTATGTGAAACAATTTAGGTTAGTTTTTTAATTCTCCTTCGCTCTATCAGGGGAAGACAACATAACCAAATAGCAGTTTGCTTGAAACAAGTAGGGTACGTTGGTTCCTTCTACTTCACTCCATCAGGTAAGACAAGTGAAACATGCAGTAATTTGTGTGAAATAAGTAACATAAGTTCGTTTGTTCTACTCGCTCCAACAGAGGAAAGACAACAGATCTAAACAGTGGTTTATGTGAAACAAGTAAGGTAAGTTTGTTCGTTCTACTTCGCTCCATTAGGATAAGAAAAGAGAAACAAACAGTAATTTGTGTGAAATAAGTACAATTAGTTTGTTTGTTCTACTTCGCTCCACCAGAGTAAGACAACAGAACCAAACAGTAGTTAATGTGAAACAAGTTATGTTATTTTGTTCGTTCTACTTCACTCCATCAGGAGAAGACAAGAGAAACAAAGAGCAGTTTGTGTGAAACAAGTAAGGTAAGTTGGGTCTTTCTACTTCGCTCCATCAGGATAAGACAAGAGAAAGAAATAGTAATTTGTGTGAAATAAGTAACATAAGTTTGTTTGTTCTACCTCGCTCCAACAGAGAAAGACAACAGATCTAAACAGTGGTTTATGTGAAACAAGTAAGGTAAGTTTGTTCGTTCTACATCACTCCATTATGATAAGACAACAGAAAAGACCAGTAATTTGTGTGAAATAAGTAACTTAAGTTTTTTTGTTCTACATCTCTCCAACAGAGTAAAAGAACAGAACCAAACAGTAGTTCATGTGAAACTAGTTAGGTTAGTTTGTTCGTTCTACTTCACTCCATCAGGGAAAGACAACAGAAACAACGAGCAGTTTGTGTGAAACAAGTAAGGTAAGTTTGTTCGTTCTACTTCGCTCCATCAGGATAAGAAAAGAGAAACACACAATGATTTGTGTGAAATAAGTACAACTAGTTTGTTTGTTCTACTTCGCTCCACCAGAGTAAGACAACAGAACCAAACAGTAGTTAATGTGAAACAAGTTATGTTAGTTTGTTCGTTCTCCTTCACTCCATCAGGGGAAGACAACAGAAACAAGGAGCACGTTGTGTGAAACAAGTAAGGTAAGTTGGGTCTTTCTACTTCACTCCATCAAGAAAAGACAACAGACACAAACAGTAATTTGTGTGAAATAAGTAACATAAGTTTGTTTTTTCTACTTCGCACCAACAGAGTAAAACAAGAGAACCAAACAGTATTTTTTGTGAAACAAGGAAGGTTAGTTTGTTCCCTCTAGTTCGCTCCATCTGGGGAAGACAACAGAAACAAAGAGCAGTTTGTGAGAAACAAGTAAAGTTAGTTTCTTAATTCTACTTCGCTCCATCAGGATAAGACAAGACAAGTAAACAGTAATTTGTGTGAAATAAGTAACATAAGTTTCTTTGTTCTACTTCGTTGCAACAGAGTAAGACAACAGAACCACTATACTTTATGTGAAACAATTAAGGTAAGTTTGTTCGCTCTACTTCCCTCCATCAGCATAAGACAACAGAAACAAACAGTTCTTTATGTGAAACAAGTAACGTAAGTTTGGTCATTGTACTTCGCTCCAACAGGAGAAGACAAAAGAAACAAACAGTAAATTTTTGTGAAATAAGTAACATAAATTTGTTTGTTCTACTTCGCTCCAACAGAGTAAGACAACAGAACCAAACAGTAGTTTGTGTGAAACAAGTAAGGTAAGTTTGTTCGTTCTAGTTCGCACCATCAGGATAAGACAACTGAAACAAACAGTAGTTTATGTGAAACAAGTAAGGTAAGTTTGTTCATTGTACTTCGCTCCATCAGGATAAGAAAACAGAAACAAACAGTAATTTGTGTGACACAAGTAACACAAGTTTGTTTGTTCTACTTCGCTCCAACAGACTAAGAAAACACAACCAGTGTAGTTTAAGTGAAACAAGTACGGTAAGTTTGCTCGTTGTACTTCCCTCCATCAGGATAGACACAGAAACAAACAGTTTAATTTGTGTGAAATAAGTACATAAATTGTTTGCTCTACTTCGCTCCAACAGAGTAAGACAACAGATCCAAACAGTAGTTTATGTGAAACAAGTAAGGTAAGTTTGTTCGTTCGACTTCACTCCATTAGGATAAGACAAAAGAAACGAACAGTAATTTGTGTGAAATAAGTAACTTAAGTTTATTTGTTCTACTTTGCACCAACACAGTAAGACAACAGAACCAAACAGTATTTTATGTGAAACAATTTAGGTTAGTTTGTTCCTTCTCCTTCGCTCCATCAGGGGAAGACAACAGAACCAAATAGCAGTTTGCTTGAAACAAGTAAGGTAAGTTTGTTCGTTCTACTTCGCTCCATCAGGATAAGACAACAGAAACAAGCAGTAATTTGTGTGAAATAAGTAACATAAGTTTGTTTGTTCTAATTCGCTCCAACAGAGTAAGATCACAGAACCAAAAAGTAGTTTAAGGTGAAACAAACTTAGGTTAGTTTGTTCGTTCTAGTTCTACTCCATCAGGGGATGACAACAGAAACAAGGCACTTTGTGTGAACAAGTAGGTAAGTTGGGTCTTTCTTCTTCACTCCATCAAGAAAAGACAACAGAAAAAAAAACACGTAATTTGTGTGAATAAGTAACATAAGTGTTGTTTTTTCTACTTCACACCAACAGAGTAAGACAGGAGAACCAAGCAGTATTTTTTGTGAAACAAGGGAGGTTAGTTTGTTCCCTACTACTTCGCTCCATCTGGGAAGACAACAGAAACAAAGAGCAGTTTGCTGAGATACAATGAAGTAAGTTTGTTCGTTTACTTCCATCAGGATAAGACAAGAGAAATAAACAGTAATTTGTGTGAAATAAGTAACAAAATTTCTTTGTTCTACTTCGTTGCAACAGAGTAAGACAACAGAACCACTGTACTTTATGTGAAAGAAGTAAGGTAAGTTTGTTCGCTCTACTTCCCTCCATCAGCATAAGACAACAGAAACAAACAGTTCTTTATTTGAAACAAGTAATGTAAGTTTGTTCATTGTACTTCACTCCAACAGGATAAGACAAAAGAAACAAACAGTAATTTGTGTGAAATAAGTAACATAAATTGGTTTGTTCTACTTCGCTCCAACAGAGTAAGACAACAGAACCAAACAGTATTTTGTGTGAAACAAGTAACGTAAGTTTGTTCGTTGTAGTTCGCACCATCAGGATAAGACAACAGAAACAAAGAGTAGTTTATGTGAAACAAGTAAGGTAAGTTTGTTCATTGTACTTCGCTCCATCAGGATAAGACAACAGAAACAAACAGTAATTTGCGTGAAATAAGTAAAATAAATTTATTTGTTCTACTTCGCTTCAACAGAGAAGAGATCAGAACCAAACAGTAGTTTATGTGAAACAAGTAAGGTTAGTTGGTTCATTCCACCTCACACCCTCAGGGGAAGACAACAGAAAGAAACAGTAGTTTGTGTGAAATAAGTAACTTAAGTTCATTATTCTACTTCGCTCCAACAGACTAAAACAACAGAACCAAACAGTAGTTTAAGTGAAACAAGTTTTTTTAGTTTGTTTATTCTACTTCACTCCATCAGAGGAAGAACAACAGAAACAAAGAGCAGTTTGTGTGAAACAAGTAAGGTAAGTTTGTTCATTCTACTTCGCTCCAATACGATAAGAAAACAGAAACAAACAGTAATTTGTGTGACATAAGTAACACAAGTTTGTTTGTTCTACTTCGCTCCAACAGAGAAAGAAAACACCACCAGTGTAATTTAAGTGAAACAAGTAAGGTAGTTTGTCTTTTACTTCACCACAATCAGGATAGACAACAGAAAAAACAGTAATTTGTGTGAATAAGTAACATAAGTTTGTTATTTCTTCTTGCGCCAACAGAGTGAGACCACAGATCACAAACAGTAGTTTATGTGAAACAAGTAAGGTAAGTTTGTTCGTTCTACTTCACTCCATTAGGATAAGACAACAATAACGAACAGTAATTTGTGTGAAATAAGTAACTTAAGTTTATTTGTTCTACTTTGCTCCAACAGAGTAAGACAACAAAACCAAACAGTACTTTATGTGCAGCAATTTTGAGGTAGTTTGTTCCTTCTCCTTCACTCCATCAGGGGAAGACAAACAGATCCAAATAGCAATTTCCTTGAAACAAGTAAGTAAGTTTGTTCGTTCTACTTTGCTCCATCAGGATAAGACAACAGAAACAAGCAGTAATTTCTGTGAAATAAGTAACATAAGTTTGTTTGTTCTACGTCGCTCCATCAGAGTAAGACAACAGATCCAAACAGTAGTTTATGTGAAACCAGTAAGGTAAGTTTGTTCGTTCTATTTCGCTCCATCAGGATAAGACAGAGAAACAAACAGTAATTTGTGTGATAAGTACCATTTTTTTGTTTATTCTACTTCGCTCAACAGAGTAAGACCACAAAACCAAACCGTAGTTTATGTGAAACAAGTAGGTTAGTTTGTTCGTACTACTTTGCTCCACAGGGGAAGACAACAGAAACAAAGAGCAGTTTGTGTGAAACAAGTAAGGTAAGTTAGTTCTTTGTGCTTCGCTCCATCACGATAAGAGAACATAAACAAACAGTAATTTGTGTGAAATAAGTAACATAAAATTGTTTGTTCTAATTCGCTCCAACAGAGTAAGACAACAGAACCAAACAGTAGTTTATGTGAAACAACTTAGGTTAGTTTGCTCGTTCTAGTTCACTCCATCTGGCGAAGACAACAGAAACAAGGAGCAGTTTGTGTGAAAAAAGTTAGGTAAGTTCGGTCTTTCTACTTCATTCGATCAGCAAAAGACAACAGAAACAAACAGTAATTTGTGTGAAATAAGTTACGTAAATTTGTTTTTTCTACTTCGCCACAACGGAGTAAGACAACAGAACCAAACAGTATTTTTTTTGAAACAAGGAAGGTTAGTTTGTTCCCTCTACTTCGCTCCATCTGTGGAAGACAACAGAAACAAAGAGCAGTTTGTGAGAAACAATGAAGGTAAGTTTGTTCGTTCTACTTCGCTTCATCAGGATAAGACAAGAGAAATAAACAGTAATTTGTGTGAAATAAGTAACATAATTTGTTTTCTACTTCGTTGCAACAGAGTAAGACAACAGAACCACTGTAGTTTATGTGAAACAAGTAAGGTAAGTTTGTTCGCTCTACTTCCCTCCATCAGCATAAGACAACAGAAACAAACAGTACTTTATGTGAAACAAGTAACGTAAGTTTGGTCGTTGTACTTCGCTCCAACAGGATAAGATAAAAGAAACAAACAGTAATTTGTGTGAAAAAAGAAACATAAATTTGTTGTTGTACTTCGCTCCAAGAGAGTAAGACAACAGAACCAAACAGTGTTTGTGTGAAACAAGTAAGGTGACGTTTGTTCGTTCTAGTTTGCAACCATCAGGATAAGACAACAGAAACAAACAGTAGTTTATGTGAAACAAGTAAGGTAAGTTTGTTCATTGTACTTCGCTCCATCAGGATAAGAGAACAGAAACAAACAGTAATTTGCGTGAAATTAGTAACATAAATTTATTTGTTCTACTTCGCTTCTACAGGGTAAGAGAACAGAACCAAACAGTAGATTTTGTGAAACAAGTAAGGTTAGTTTGTTCATTCCAATTCACTCCATCAGGGGAAGACAACAGAAAAAAACAGTAATTTGTGTGAAATAAGTACCTTAAGTTTGTTTGTTCTACTTCGCTCCAACAGACTAAAACAACAAAACCAAACAGTTGTTTATGTGAAACAAGTTTGTTTAGTTTGTTCATTCTACTTCACTCCATCAGAGGAAGACAACAGAAACAAAGAGCAGTTTTTGTGAAACAAGTAAGGTAAGTTTCTTCGTTCTACTTCGCTCCAATACGATAAGAAAACAGAAACAAACAGTAATTTGTGTGACATAAGTAACACAAGTTTGTTTCTTCTACTTCGCTCCAACAGACTAAGACAACAGAACCAGTGTAGTTTAAGTGAAACAAAAAAGGTAAGTTGGTTCGGTGTACTTCCTTCCATCAGGATAGACAACAGAAACAAAGAGCAATTTGTGTGAAATAAGTAACATAAGTTTGTTTGTTCTACTTCGCTCCAACAGAGTAAGACAACAGATCCAAACAGTAGTTTATGTGAAACAAGTAAGGTAAGTTTCTTCATTCTACTTCTCACCATCAGGATAAGACAACAGAAGCAAACAGTCGTTTATGTGAAACAAGTAAGGTAAGTTTGTTCATTGTACTTCGCACCATCAGGATAAGAGAACAGAAACAAACACTATTTTGTGTGAAATAAGTAAGATAAGTTTTTTTGTTCTACTTCACTCCAACAGAGTAAGACAACAGAAACAAACAGTGTTTTTTGGAAACCAGGAGGGTTATTTGTTCGTTCTACTTCGCTCCATCAGGGGAAGACAACAGAAACAAAGAGCTGTTTGTGTGAAATAAGTAACATAAGTTTGTTTCTTCTACTTCGCTCCAAAAGAGTAAGACAACAGAACAAAACAGTAGTTTGTGTGAAACAAGTAAGGTAAGTTTGTTAGTTCCACTTCGCACCATCAGGATAAGACAACAGAAGCAAACAGTAGTTTATGTGAAACAAGTAAGGTAAGTTTGTTCATTGTACTTCGCTCCATCAGGATAAGAGAACAGAAACAAACAGTAATTTGCGTGAAATTAGTAACATAAATTTATTTGTTCTACTTCGCTTCAACAGAGTAGTGAAACAGAACCAAACAGTAGTTTATGTGAAACAAGTAAGGTTAGTTTGTTCATTCCAATTCACTCCATCAGGGGAAGACAACAGAAAAAAACAGTAATTTGTGTGAAATAATAACTTAAGTTTGTTTGTTCTACTTCGCTCCAACAGACTAAAACAACAGAAACAAACAGTAGTTTATGTGAAACAAGTTTGTTTAGTTTGTTTATTCTGCTTCACTCCATCAGAGGAAGACAACAGAAACAAAGAGCAGTTTGTGTGAAACAAGTAAGGTAAGTTTGTTCGTTTTACTTCGCTCCAATAAGATATGACAACAGAACCACTGTAGTTTAAGTGAGACAAATAAGGTAAGTTTGTTCGTTGTACTTCACTCCATCAGGATAAGACAACAGAAACGAACAGTAATTTTTGTGAAATAAGTAACTTAAGTTTTGATATTCTACTTCGCCCCAGTAGAGTACAACAGGAAAAAACAGTATTTTATGTGAAACATTTAGGTTAGTTTTGTAAGTTTTTTCTTTTACTTGCTCCATCATAAATAAGACAACAGAAACAAGCAGTAATTTTTTTTGTGAAATATGTAAAATAGGTTGGTTTGTTCTAATTCGCTCCAACGGGGTTTAAAGATAACTAAACCAAACATTTATTTTATGGGGAAAAGCATTAAGGTAATTTTGTTCGTTCTACTTCGCCCCATCAGGATAAGACAAACAAAACAAACTTTTAAATTTGTGTGAAATAAGTATACTTAATTTGGGTTTTTTGTATTTACTTCTCTCCAACAGAGTAAAAACAACGAACCAAACAGTGGGGTTTGTGAAACAATTTAGGTTAGTTTGTTCATTCTACTTCACCACGTCAGGGGAAGAAAACAGAAACAAAGAGCAGTTTGTGTGAAACAAGTAAGGAAAGGTAGGGGGGTTCTACCTTCGCTCCATCGGGTAAGACAACAGAAACAAACAGTAATTTGTGTGAAATAAGTAACATAAGTTTGTTTTGTTTCTACTTCGCTCCCAGTTTAAAACAACAGAACCAAAGAGTAGTTTATGTGAAGCAGTAAGGTATGTTTGTTCGCTTATTTTTCCTCCATCAGGATAAGGAAACAGAAATAAACAGTAGTTTATGGGGAAACAATTAACGAATTTTTGTTATTGTCCCTCGTCCAACAGGATGAGATGACGGAACAAACATTTAATTTGTGTGGAATATGCAACATAATTTTGTTTCCTCTACTTCGCCCCAACGAAGTAAGACAACAGAATTACACAGTGTTTGTGTGAAACAGTAAGGTACATTTGTTCTTTTTTACTTCGCTCCATCAGGATAAGGACAACAGAAAAAAACAGAAATTTTGTATGAAATAATTTCAAATAAGTTTATTTGTTCCACGTTGCTCCAACAGAGAAAGAAACAAAACCCAAACTTTCGTTTGTGTTGAAACAAGTGGGTAAGTTTGTTGGTTCTACTTGGGCACCATCAGGATAAGACAACGAAACAAAGAGTGTTTATGTGAAAAAGTAAGGTAAGTTTGTTCATTGTATTCGCTCCATCAGGATAAGACAGGAAAAGAAAAACAAACCAGTAATTTGTTTGAAATAAGAAAACATATGTTTTGTTTGTTCTAATTTAAACTAAAACCCGAGTTTTTAACCCCCCCCAACAGTATTTTACGTGAAACTTGTAACGTTAGTTTGTTCGTTGCACTCGCACAATCGGGGGAAGACAACAGAAACAAAGAGCTCGTTGTGGGAAACAAGTAGCAAAGTTTGTTCGGTCTATTTTGCCCCATCACGGACCAAGACAAAGAAACAAGCAGTATTTTTGTGTGAAATTAGAAACATAAGTTTGTTTGTTCTACTTCACTCCTACAGAGTAAGACAACAGAAACAAACAGTAGTTTATGTGAAATAAGTAACATAAGTTGGTTTCTTCTACTTCGCTCCAACACAGTAAGACAACAGAACCAAACAGTAGATTATGTGATACAAGTAAGGTTAGTTTGTTTGTTCTATTTCGCTCCATCAGGGGAACATAACCGAAACAAACAGTATTTGTGTAAAAAAGACATAAATTTGTTTGTTCTACTTTGCCCCAAAACAGAGCAAGACAAAGCCCCAACAGTGGGTTATGTGAAGCACGAAAGGTAAGTTTGTTCGCTCTAGTTTGTTCCATCAGGGGTAAGGCAACAGAAACAAACCGTAGTTTATGTGTATCATGTAAGTAAACTTTGTTCATTGTGCTTGCCTCATCAGGATAGACAACAGAACAAACAGTAATTTGTTTTGAAAAAACTACTGAAGTTTGTTTGTTTTTATTGCTGGACTCAGAGTAAGACAATGGAACCAAAACAGTAGTTCATGTGAAATAAGTCGGTAGTTTGTTCATTGTCCCTTCACCCCATCGGGGGAAGACAACAAAAAACAAAGAGCAATTTGTTGTGAAACAAGTAAGGCAGTTTGTTGTTTCTACTTCACCCCCCATCTGGATAATACATCAGAAACAAACAGTAATTTGTGTGAAATAGTAACTTTGTTTTTTTGTTCTACTTTGCCCCAAACAAGTAAGACAACAGAACCAAACAGTAGTTTATGTGAAAAAATTTTAGGTTAGTTTGTTCGTTCCCCTTTTTTGTCCATCAGGGGAAGAAAAAACAGAAACCCAAATAGCAGTTTGTTTGGGAACTAGTAAGGGAAAGTTTGTTATTCCACTTCGCCCCATCATGATAAGAAAACAGAAAAAAAGCAGTTTTTGTGTGAAATAAGTAACATAAATTTGTTTGTTCTACTTCGCCCCAACAGAGTAAGAAAAACAGAACAACTGTAGGTTATGTGAAACAAATCAGGTAAGGTTTGTTCGCTCTACTTCCCTCCATCAGCATAAGACAACAGACCCAAACAGTATTTTATGTGTAATAAGTAAGGTTAGTTTGTTCGTTCCACTTCACTCCATAAAGGGAAGACAACAGAAACCAAGAATAATTTGTGTGAAATAAGTAACTTAAGTTTGTTTGTTCTATTTCGCTCCAAAAAGTAAAACAACAGGAACCAAACAGTAGTTTATGTGAAATAAGTCAGGTTAGTTTGTTCATTGTACTTCACTCCATCGGGGGGAAGGAAAAACAGAAAAAAAAGGCAATTTGTGTGAAAAAAGAAAGGCAAGTTTGTTTTCTACTTCACTCCATTCTGGATAATACATCAGAAACAAACAGTAATTGTGTGAATAAGTAAAAGAAGTTTGTTTTTTTACTTGCCCCAAACAGAGTAAGACCGGCCAAGCGTTTTTTTAATTTTGAAACAATTTAGGTTTGTTTGTTGGGTCTCCTTGGGCTCCATCAGGGGAAGAACAACAGAACCAAATAGCAGTTTGTTTGAAACTATTTAGGTAAGTTTGTTCCTTAAAAATCTCGCTCCATCAGGATTAAGACAACAGAAACAAGCAGAAATTTTGTGTAAAAATTAAGTAAATAAGTTTGTTTGTTCTAATTGCTCGAACAGGGTAAGATAACAGAACCAAAACGGGGATTTTATGTAAA
>CM070788.1:33507849-33665349 GCA_036346955.1 Dipus sagitta
TAGTTCTTAGTCCTCAACTTCTACCTTGTCTGAGGCAGTGTATGGAGGTCAGAGTTCACCTTCGTTGTTAGTCCTTGCCTTTGACCTTGACTGAGGCAGTGTGTGGAGGTCAGAGGGTCGGCTTGCTTGTTTGTCCTTAACCTTCTACCTTGTCTGAAGCAGTGCACAGAGGTCAGAGGGCAGCCATAGTTCTTAGTCCTCGTGGTCTACCTTTTCTGAGTCAGTGTGTGGAGGTCAGAGGGCATCATTACTTCTTAGTCCTCATCTTCTCCCTTTTCTGAGCCAGCGTTCGGATGTCAGTGGGAAGCCTAAGTTGTTAGTCATCACCTTCTACCATAACTGAGGCAGTGTACAGAGGTCAGAGGGCATCCTTAGTTGTTAGTCCTTGCCTTCTACCTTGTCTGAGTCAGCCTGTGGAGGCCCAAGGTCATTCTTAGGTGTTATTCCTCACTGTCTACCTTGTTTGAGGTAGTGAATGGAGGTCAGAGGGCAGGCTTAGTTGTTAGTGCTCACATTCTACCTTTTCTGAGGCAATGTACTGTGGCCAGTGGGCATCCTTAGCTGAGGTAGTGTATGGATGTCAGAGGGCAGCCATAGTTGTTAGTCTTCCTCTTCTACCTTATCTGAGGCAGTGTACGGAGGCCAGAGGCCAGCCTTAGTTGTTAGTGCACACCTCCTGTCTTCTCTGATCCAGTGTGGCCAGGTCAGAGGGCAGCCTTAGTTGTTAGTCCTCACCTTCTACCTAGTCTTTGGCAATGTATGGAGGTTACAGGGCCACCAGAGTGGTTAGTCCTCACCTTCTACCTTGTCTGAGGCATTCTACGGAGGTCAGAGGGCAGCCTTACTTGTTATTCCTCTCCTTCTACCTTGTCTGCGGCAATGTACGGAGGTCAGAGGACATCCTTAGATGTTAGTCCTCACCTTCTACCTTGTCTGAAGCAGTGTATGGAGGTCAGAGGGCAGCCATAGTTCTTAGCCCTCGTGTTGTACCTTTTCTGAGTCAGTGTGTGGAGGTCAGTGGGAAGCCTCAGTTGTTAGTCATCACCTTCTACCTTGTCTGAGGCAGTGTATGGAGGATAGAGGGCAGCCTTAGTTGTTAGTCCTCGCCTTTACCTTGTCTGAGGCAGAGTACAGAGGTCAGAGGGCAGCCTTTGTTGTTAATCCTCACCTTCTGCCTTCTCTGAGTCAACGAATGGAGGTCACAGGGCAGCCTTAGTTATTAGTCCTCACATTCTACCTTGGGTGAGGCACTGTGTGGGGGTCAGAGGGCAGACTTATTGTTAGTTCTTACCATCTACCTTGTCTGAGGGAGTGTACGGAGGTCAGAGGGCAGCATTAGTTGTTAGTCCTCGCCATTGACCTTCTCTGAGGTGGTGTGTGGATATCAGAGGACAGCCTGAGTTCTTAGTTCTCGCCTTCAACCTTGCCTGAGGCATTGTATGGTGGTCTGAGTGCAGCCTTAGTTGTTAATCCTCGCCTTCCACATTGACTGAGGCAGTGACTGAGGTCAGAGGACAGCCTTTTGTTGTTAGTCCTCACCTACTACCTTGTCTGAGGCATGTACGGATGTCAGTGGCAGACTTAGTTGTTAGTCCTCGCCTTCCACCTTGTCTGAGGCAGAGTACAGAGGTCAGAAAGCAGCATTAGTTGTCATTCCCCCCATTCTACTTTCTCTGAGTCAGTGTGTGGAGGTCACAGTGCAGCCTTAGTTGTTAGTCCTCACCTGTACCTTGTCTGAGGCAGTGAGTGGAGGTCACATGTCATTGTTAGGTGTTATTCCTCAACGTCTACCTTGTATGAGGTAGTGAACGGATGTCAGAGGGCAGGCTTAGTTGTAAGTCCTCACCTTCTACCTTCTCTGAGTCAGTGTGTGGAGGTCAGAGGTCATTTTTAGGTGTTATTCCTCACCATCTGCCTTGTATGAGGTAGTGAACGGATATAAGAGGGCAGGCTTAGTTGTAAGTCCTCAAATTCTACCTTGTCTGATGCAGTGTATGGAGGTCAGCGGGCAACTTAGTTGTTAGTCCTCACCTTCTAACTTGTCTAAGGCAGTGGATGGAGGTCACAGGGAAGGCTTAGTTCTTCGTCCTCAACTTGTACCTTGTCTGACGCAGTGTATGGTGGTCAGAGTACACCTTCGTTGTTAGTCCTTACCTTTGACCTTGACTGAGGCAGTGTGTGGTGGTCAGGGACAGCTTTAGTTGTTAGTTCTCACCTTCGACCTTAAGTGAGGCACTGTGTGGAGGTCAGAGAGCTGGCTTACTTGTTAGTCTTTACCATCTACTTTTTCTTAGGCAGTGTAAGGAGGTCAGAGGGCAGCATTAATTGTTTGTCCTCCTCTTCCACCTTTTCTAACGCAGTGTACAGAGGTTAGAGGTCAGCCTTAATTGTTATTTCTCACATACTACCTTGTGTGAGGGAGTGTACGGAGGTCAAGGGCAGTCTTAGTTGTTAGCCCTCACCTTCTACCTTGTCTGAGTCTGTGTGTGGAGGTCAGAGGGCAGCCTTACTTGTTAGTTCTCACTTTCTACCTTGTCTCAGGCAGTGTGTGGAGGTCAGAGTGCTGCCATAGTTCTTAGTCCTCCCCTTCTACCTGGTCTGAGGGATTGTATGGAGGTTACAGGGCAGCCTTACTTGATAATCTTCTCCTTCTGCCATGTCTGCGGCAGTGTACAGAGGTCTGTGGACAGTCTTAGCTGTTAGTCCTCGCCTTCTACCTTGTGTGAGGCCGTGTATGGAGGTCAGAGGGAAGCCTTAGCTGTTAGTCCTTGCCTTTGACCTTGTCAGAGGAATGATGGAAGTGAGAGGGCAGCCTTAGTTGTTAGACTTCACCTTCTACCTTGTCTGAAGCAGGGTACGGAAGTCAGAGGGCAGCCATAGTTGTTAGTCCTCACCTTCTAAATTGTCTGAGGCACAGTGTGGAGGTCAGAGGGCCGGCTTACTTGTTAGTCCTTACCATCTACCTTTTCTGAGGCAGTGTACAGAGGTCAGAGGGTAGCCTAAGTTGTCAGTCCTAACCTTCTTCCTTGTCTGAGGCAGGGTACGGAGTTTACAGGGCAGCCTTAGTTGTTCATCCTCACCTTCTACCTTGTTTGACGTAGTGTACGTAGGTCAGAGGGCACTCTTAGTTGTTAGTCCTCCCCTTCTACCTGTCTGAGTCAGCTTGTGTAGGACCGAGGTCATTCTTAGGTGTTATTCCTCACGCTCTACCTTGTCTGAGGTAGTGAACGGAGGTCAGAGGGCAGGGTTAGTTGTGAGTCCTCAACTTCTATCTTGTCTCACACAGTGTATGGAGGACAGATGGCTGTCTTAGTTGTTAGTGCTCACATTCTACCTTTTCTGAGGCAATGTACAGTGCCCAGCGGGCATCCTTAGCTGTTAGTCCATGTCTTCTACCCTGTCTGTGGCAGTGTATGGATGTCAGAGGGCATCCTTAGTTGTTAGTCCTCTCCTTCGTCCTTGACTGACTCAGTATGTGCAGGTCAGAGGGCAGCCATAGTTGTAGTTCTCGCCTTCGACCTTGACTGAGGGAGTGTATCGTGGTCAGATTGCAGCCTTAGGTGTTCGTTCTCTCATTTGACCTTGTCGGAGGAGTGTTTGAGGTCAGAGGCCAGCCTTAGTTGTTAGTCCTCACATTCTACCTTGTCCGAGGCAGAGTACAGAGGTCAGGAAGCAGCCTTAGTTGTTACTCCTCCCCTCCACCTTTCTGAGTCAATGTGTGAGGTCACAGTGCAGTCTTAGTTCTTAGTCCTCACCTTGTACCTTGTCTGAGGTAGTGTACTGAGGTCAGAGGTCAACTGTAGTTGTTTGTCCTCCTGTTCTACCTTGTCTGAGGCAGTGTGTTGAGGTCAGAGGGCAGCCTTACTTGTTATTCCTCACCCTCTACCTTGTCTGCGGCAGTGTACGGAGGTCATAGGGCATCCTTAGTTATTAGTTCTCCCCTCCTACCTTGTCTGAGGAAGGGTATGGATGTCAGAGGGCAGCGTTAGTTGTTAGTCCTCGCCCCTTGACCTTGATTGAGTCAGTATGTGGAGGTCACACAGCAGCCTTAGGTGTAGTTCTCGCCATTGACCTTGACTGAGTTAGTGTATGGTGGTCAGATTGCAGCCTTAAGCGTCAGTTCTCACGTTCCACCTTGTGGAGGAGTGATGGAAGTCAGAGGGCAGCCTTAGGTGTTAGTCCTCACCTTCTACCTTGTCTGAAGCAGTGTACAGAGGTCAGAGGGCAGCCTTAGTTGTTAGTCCTCACCTTCTAACTTGTCTGAGGCATTGTAGGGAGGGCAGAGGGCAGCCGGAGTGGTTAGTCCTCGCCTTCTACCTTCTCTGATGCAGTTTATGGAGGTCCGAGGGCACCTTATTTGTTGGTATTCACCTTCTAACTTGTCTGAGGCAGTGTACAGAGGTCAGAGGGCAGGCTTACTTGTCATTCCTCGACTTCTACCTTGTCTGCGGCAGTGTACAGATGTAAGAGGACAGCCTTAGTTGTTAGTCCTCACATTGTACCTTGTCTGACATAGTGCACAGAGGTCAGAGGGAAGCCTTAGTTGTTAGTCCTCACCTTCTACCTTGTCTGAGGTAGTGGATGGAGGTCAGAGCTCATTCTTAGGTGTTATTCATCAACGTCTACCTTGTCTGAGGTAGTGAACGGAGGTCAGAGGGCAGGCTTAATTGTTAGTCCTCAACTTCTACCTTGTCTGATGCAGTGTATGGAGGTCAGAGGGCAGTCTTAGTTGTTAGTGCTCACATTCTACCTCTTCTCAGGCAAAGCACAGTGGCCAGCTGGCATCCTTAGCTGTTAGTCCCCGTCTTCTACCCTGTCTGAGGCAGTGTATAGATGTCTGAGGGCAGCCTTAGTTGTTAGTCCTCGCCTTTGACCTTGACTGTCTCAGTATGTGGAGGTCAGAGGGCAGCTGTAGTTGTAGTTCTCGCCTTTGACCTTGACTGAGGTTGTGTGTGGTGGGCAGATTGAAACCTTAGGTGTTTGTTCTCGCATTCAACCTTGTGTGAAGAGTGATGGAGGTCAGAGGGCAGCCTTAGTTATAGTCCTCACCTTCTACCTTGTCTGAAGCAGTGTACAGAGGTCAGAGGGCAGCCATAGTTGTGAGTCCTCCACTTTTACCTTGTCAGAAGCAGTGTGGGGAGGCAGAGGGCAGCCTTAGTGGGTAGTCCTCACCTTCTACCTTCTCTGATGCAGTTTATGGTGGTCATAGGGCACCTTAGTTGTTAGTCCTCACCTTCTACCTTGTCTGAGGCAGTGCATGGAGGTCTGAGGTAAGCGTTAATTGTTATTCCTCGCATACTACCTTGTCTGAGGAGTGATGGATGTCAGAGGGCAGGCTTAGTTGTTAGCCCTCACCATCCACCTTGTCTGAGGCAGTGTGTGGAGGTCAGAGGGCAGACTTACTTATTAGTGCTTACCATCTTCCTTTTCTGAGGCAGTGTATGGAGGTCAGAGGACAGCATTAGTTGTTAGTCCTCCTCTTCTACGTTGTCTAAGGCAGTAAGCCTGAATTGTTATTCCTTGCATGCTACCTTGTCTGAGGCAGTGTACAGAGGTCAGAGGGCATCCTGTGCTGTTAGTCCTTCCTTTTTATCTTGTCTGGAGAGTGATGGAGGTTAGAGGGCAGGCTTAGTTGTTACTCTACACCTTCTACCCTGTCTGAGTCAGTGTGTGGATGTCAGAGGGCATCCTTAGATGTTAGTCCTCACCTTCTACCTTGTCTGAGTCAGTGTGGAGGTCAGAGGTCATTCTTACGTGCTGTTCCTCACCATCTACCTTGTCTGAGGTAGTGAACGGATGTCAGAGGGCAGGCTTAGTTGTTAGTCCTCAACTTCTATCTTGTCTGACTCAGTGTATGGAGGTCAGAGTGGACCTTAGTTGTTAGTCCTTGCCTTCTAACTTGTCTAAGGCAGTGGACGGCGGTCAGAGGGCAGGCTTAGTTGTTAGTACTCAACTTCTAACTTGTCTGACTCAGTGTATGGAGGTCAGAGTGGACCTTAATTGTTAGTCCTTGACTTCTACCTTGTCTGAGTCAGTGTGTGGAGGTCAGAGGGCAGTCTTAGTTGTTAGTTCTCACCTTCAACCTTGACTGAGTTAGTTTTTGGTGGTCAGAGGGCAGCGTTAGTTGTTAGTTCTCACTTTCGACCTTCACTGAGGCAGTGGATGGTGGTCAGAGGGCAGCCTTAGTTGTTAGTCCTCACCTTCTACCTTGTCTGAGGCAGTGGGTGGAGGTCAGAGTGCAGGCCTAGTTGTTATTCCTCACCTTGGACCTTGTCTGAGTCAGTGTGTAGGTCAAAGGGCAGCTTTAGTTGTTACTTCTCACCTTCTAACTTGTCTAAGGCAGTGTACGGTGGTCAGAGGGCAGGCTTAGTTGTTAGTCCTCAACTTCTACCATGTCTGACACAGTGTATGGATGTCAGAGGGCACCTTAGTTGTTAGTCCTCACCTTCTGCTTTGTCTGAGGCAGTGTAGGGAGGTCAGAGGACAGTCTTAGTTGTAAGTCCTACCCTTCGACCTTGACTGAGGTAGTGTATGGTGGTCAGATTGCAGCCTTAGGTTTTTGTTCTCGCGTTCAACCTTGTCTGAGGAGTGATGGAGGTCAGAGGGCTGCCTTAGTTGTTACTCCTCACCTTCTACCTTGTCTGAAGCAGTCTATGGAGGTCAGAGGGCAGCCTTAGTTGTTAGTGCACGCCTTCTACCTTGTCTTAGGCAGTGTATGGAGGTCAGAGTGAAGCCTTAGTTGTTGGTCCTCACCTTCTAACTTGTCTGAGGCAGAGGAGGGAGGGCTTAGGGCATCGTTAGTGGTTATTGCTCACCTTCTACCTTGTCTGATGCAGTTTATGTAGGTGAGAGGGCACCTTAGTTGTTAATCTTCACCATCTAACTTGTCTGTGGCACTGTACAGAGGTCAGAGGGCAGGCTGAGTTGTTAGTCCTCAATATTTACCTTGTGTGACTCAGTGTATGGAGGTCAGAGGGCACCTTAGTTGTTCGTCCTCGCCTTCTACCTTGTCTAAGTCAGTGTGTCTTGGTCAGAGGGCAGTCTTAGTTGTAAGTTCTAGCCTTCGACCTTGACTGAAGTAGTGTATGGTGGTCAGAGGGCAGCGTTAGTTGTTAGTTCTAGCCTTCAACGTTGACTGAGGCAGTGCATTGTGGTAGCCTTAGTTGTTAGGCCTCACCTTCGACCTTGACTGAGTCAGGGTGTGGAGGTCAGAGGGCAGCCTTTGTTGTTAGTTCTCACTTTCGACCTACTTTCTCTGAAGCAGTATATGGAGGTCAGTGCGCAACCTTAGTTGTTAGTGCTCGCCTTCTACCTTGTCTTAGGCAGTGTTTGGAGGTCAGAGGGCAGCCTTAGCTGTTAGTCCTCACCTTCGACCTTGTCTGAGGAGTGATGGAGGTCACAGGGCAGCCTTAGTTGTTAGTCCTCACCTTCTGCCTTATCTGAAGCAGTGTACCATGGTCAGAGGGAATCCGTAATTGTTAGTCCTCCTCTTCTGCCGTGTCTCAGGCAGTGTACGGAGGTCAGGGGCCAGCCTTAGTTGTTAGTCCATTACTTCTACCTTGTCTGAGGCAGTGTGTCGAGATCAGAGAGCAGCCTTAGTTTTTATTCCTCACCTTCTACCTTTTCTGAGTCAGTGTGTGGAGGCCAGAGGTCATGCTTATGTGTTATTCCTCACCATCCACAGTGTCTGTGGTAGGGAACGGAGGTCACAGGCACTCTTAGTTGTAAGTTCTCACCTTCGACCTTGTCTGAGGCAGTGATGGAGGTCAGAGGGCAGCCATAGTTGTTAGTCCTCACCTTCTACCTTGTCTGAGGCACTATACGGAGGTCACAGGGCAGCCATAGTTGTTAGTCCTCCTCTTCTGCCTTGTCTGACACAGTGTACGGAGGTCAGAGGCGAGGCTTAGTTGTTAGTCCATGCCTTCTACCTTGTCTGAGGCAGTGTGTCGAGGTCAGAGGGCAGCCTTAATTGTTATTCCTCATGTTCTAACTTGTCTGAGTCAATGTGTGGAGGTCAAAGGTCATTCTTACGGGTTGTTCCTCACCACCCACCTTGTCTGAGGTAGCGAATGGAGGTCAGAGGGCAGGCTTACCTATTACTCCTCAACTTTGACATTGTCTGACACAGTGTGTGGAGCTCATAGGGCAGCTTTAGTTGTTATTTCTTGCCTTCGACATTGACTGAGGCCGTGTATGGTGGTCAAAGGGCAGCCTTAGCTGTTATTCCTCACCTTCGACCTTGTCTGAAACAGTGTGAGGAGGTCAGAGGGCCAACTTCCTTGTTAGTTCTTGCCTTCGATCTTGACTGAGGTAGTGTTTGGTGGTCAGAGGGCAGCCTTAGTTGTTAGTTCTCGCCTTCATCCTTGACTGAAGCAGTGTATGGTGGTCAGAGGGCAGCCTTACGTTTTAGTCCTCACCTTCTAACTTGTCTGAGGCAGTGTACTGATGTCAGAGGGCAGCCTTAGCTGTTAGTCCTCAACTTCTACATTATCTGACGCAGTTCATGGAGGTCAGAGGGCACCTTAGTGGTTAGTCTTCACCTTCTAAATTGTCTGACGTAGTGTACAGAGGTCAGCGGGCAGCCATAGTTGTTAGTCCTGCTTTTCTCCCATGTCTAAGTCAGTGTACGGAGGTCAGAGGGCAGCCTTACTTCTTATTCCTTATCCTCTACGTTTTCTCTAGCAGTGTACAGAGGTCAGAGGACAGCCATAGTTGTTAGTCCTCAACTTCTACCTTGTCTGACGCAATGTATGAAGGTCAGATGGCAGTCTTAATTGTTAGGGCTTGCATTCTACCATGTCTGAGGCAATGTATAGTGGTCAGAGGACATCCTTAATTGTTAGTCCCTGTCTTCTACCTTGTCTGAGGCAGTGTATGGATGTCAGAGTGCAGCCTTCGATTTTAGTCCTTGCCTTCGACCTTGACTGAGTCAGTGTGTAGAGGTCCTAGGGCAGCCTTTGTTGTTAGTTCTCGCCTTCAACCTTGTCTGAGGAGTGATGGGGTTCAGATGGCAGCGTTAGTTGCTAGTCCTCACCTTCTACCTTGTCTGAAGCAGTGTATGGAGGTCATATGGCATCCATAGTTGTTAGTGTCCTCTTCTACCTTGTCTGAGGCAGTGTACGGAGGTCAGAGGACAGTCGTACTTGTTCTTCCTCACCTTCCACCTTGTCTGTGGCAGTGTTCAGAGCTCAGAGAACAGACTTAGTTGTTAGTGCTCGCCTTCTACTTTGTCTGAGGCAGTGTACAGAGGTCAGAGGGCAGGCTTCTCATTATCTCAACTTCTACATTATCTGACGCAGTTCATGGAGGTCAGAGGGCACCTTAGTGGTTAGTCTTCACCTTCTAAATTGTCTGAGGCAGTGTACAGAGGTCAGAGGGCGGGCTTAGTTGTTAGTCCTCAACTTCTACCTCCTGTGACACAGTGTATGGTGGTCAGAGGGCACCTTAGTTCTTAGTCCTTGCCTTCTACCTTGTCTGAGGCAGTGTGTGGTGGTCAGAGGGCAGCCTTAGTTGTTAGTTCTCGCCTTTGACCTTGTCTGAGGAGTGATGAAGTTCAGAGGGTAGCGTTAGTTGTTAGTCCTCACCTTCTACCTTGTCTGAAGCAGTGTACCAAGGTCAGAGGGCAGCCTTAGTTGTTAGTCCTCACCTTCTATCTTGTCTGAAGCAGTGTATGGAGGTCATAGGGCACCCATAGTTGTTAGTGTCCTCTTGTACCTTGTCTGAGGCAGTGTAGGGAGGTCAGAGGGCAGCCTAACTTGTTATTCCTCACCTGCCACCTTGTCTGTGGCAGTGTTCAGAGCTCAGAAGACAACCATAGTTGTTAGTGCTCGCCTTCTACCTTGTCTCAGGCAGTGTATGGAGGTCAGAGGGCAGCCTTAGCTGTTAGTCCTCACATTCTCCCTTGTCTGAAGCAGTGCACAGAAGTCAGAGGGCAGCCATAGTTGTTAGTACTCCTCTTCTGCCTTTTCTGAGGCTGTGTACAGAGGTCAGCGGCCCTCCTTAGTTGTTAGCCCACGCCTTCTTCCTTGTCTCAGGCAGTGTGTCGAGGTCAGAGGTCATTCTTACATGTTACTCCTCACCACCCACCTTGTCTGAGGCAGTGAATGGAGGTCAGAGGGCAGGCTTAGTTGTTAGTCCTCAACTTCGACCTTGTCTGTTGCATTGTATGGAGGTCAGAGGGCATCTTAGTTGTTAGTCTTCACCCTCTACATTGTCTGAATCAGTATTTGGACCTCAGAGAGCAGTCTTAGTTGTAAGTTCTAGCCTTCGACCTTGGTTTAGGTAGTGTACTTTTGGTGGTCAGAGGGTCAGCTTTAAATTGTTATGTCTTGCCTTCGACAGTGGACTGAGGTAGTGTTTTGGTGGACAGAGGGCAGCCTAAGTTGTTAGTCTCCTCTACTCCCTTTTTCTAGCCAGTGTATCGAGGTCAGAGGGCAGCCTCATTATTAGGTCTTTCACCGTTTAACTTTTCTGAGCAGTGTATGGAGGTCAGAGTACCACTTAGTTGTTACTTCCTCACCCTTCTACCTTGTCTAAGACAGTGTGTCTTGTCAGTAGGCTGTCTGCAGTTTGTAAGTTCTAGCCTTAGACCTAGACTGAGCAGTGTATGGTGGTCAGAGGGCAGCCTTAGCTGTTAGTCTCACCTTCGACCTTGTCTGAGGAGTGATGGAGTCACAGGGCAGCCTTATGTTAGTCCTCACCTTCTGCCTTATCTGAAGCAGTGTACCATGGTCAGAGGGAATCCGTATTGTTAGTCCTCCTCTCTGCCGTGTCTCAGGCAGTGTACGAGGTCAGGGGCCAGCCTTAGTTGTTAGTCCATTACTTCTACCTTGTCTGAGGCAGTGTGTCGAGATCAGAGAGCAGCCTTAGTTTTATTCCTCACCTTCTACCTTTTCTGAGTCATGTGTGGAGCCAGAGGTCATGCTTATGTGTTATTCCTCACCATCCACAGTGCTGTGGTAGGACGAGGTCAAGGCACCTTAGTTGTAAGTTCTCACCTTCGACCTTGTCTGAGGCAGTGATGGAGGTCAGAGGGCAGCCATAGTTGTTAGTCCTCACCTCTACCTTGTCTGAGGCACTATACGGAGGTCACAGGGCAGCCATAGTTGTATAGTCCTCCTCTTCTGCCTTGTCTGACACAGTGTACGGAGGTCAGAGGCGAGGCTTAGTTGTTAGTCCATGCCTTCTACCTTGTCTGAGGCAGTGTGTCGAGGTCAGAGGGCAGCCTTAATTGTTATTCCTCATGTTCTAACTTGTCTGAGTCAATGTGTGGAGGTCAAAGGTCATTCTTACGGGTTGTTCCTCACCACCCACCTTGTCTGAGGTAGCGAATGGAGGTCAGAGGGCAGGCTTACCTATTACTCCTCAACTTTGACATTGTCTGACACAGTGTGTGGAGCTCATAGGGCAGCTTTAGTTGTTATTTCTTGCCTTCGACATTGACTGAGGCCGTGTATGGTGGTCAAAGGGCAGCCTTAGCTGTTATTCCTCACCTTCGACCTTGTCTGAAACAGTGTGAGGAGGTCAGAGGGCCAACTTCCTTATTAGTTCTTGCCTTCGATCTTGACTGAGGTAGTGTTTGGTGGTCAGAGGGCAGCCTTAGTTGTTAGTTCTCGCCTTCATCCTTGACTGAAGCAGTGTATGGTGGTCAGAGGGCAGCCTTACGTTTTAGTCCTCACCTTCTAACTTGTCTGAGGCAGTGTACTGATGTCAGAGGGCAGCCTTAGCTGTTAGTCCTCAACTTCTACATTATCTGACACAGTTCATGGAGGTCAGAGGGCACCTTAGTGGTTAGTCTTCACCTTCTAAATTGTCTGACGTAGTGTACAGAGGTCAGCGGGCAGCCATAGTTGTTAGTCCTGCTTTTCTCCCATGTCTAAGTCAGTGTACGGAGGTCAGAGGGCAGCCTTACTTCTTATTCCTTATCCTCTACGTTTTCTCTAGCAGTGTACAGAGGTCAGAGGACAGCCATAGTTGTTAGTCCTCAACTTCTACCTTGTCTGACGCAATGTATGAAGGTCAGATGGCAGTCTTAATTGTTAGGGCTTGCATTCTACCATGTCTGAGGCAATGTATAGTGGTCAGAGGACATCCTTAATTGTTAGTCCCTGTCTTCTACCTTGTCTGAGGCAGTGTATGGATGTCAGAGTGCAGCCTTCGATTTTAGTCCTTGCCTTCGACCTTGACTGAGTCAGTGTGTAGAGGTCCTAGGGCAGCCTTTGTTGTTAGTTCTCGCCTTCAACCTTGTCTGAGGAGTGATGGGGTTCAGATGGCAGCGTTAGTTGCTAGTCCTCACCTTCTACCTTGTCTGAAGCAGTGTATGGAGGTCATATGGCATCCATAGTTGTTAGTGTCCTCTTCTACCTTGTCTGAGGCAGTGTACGGAGGTCAGAGGACAGTCGTACTTGTTCTTCCTCACCTTCCACCTTGTCTGTGGCAGTGTTCAGAGCTCAGAGAACAGACTTAGTTGTTAGTGCTCGCCTTCTACTTTGTCTGAGGCAGTGTACAGAGGTCAGAGGGCAGGCTTCTCATTATCTCAACTTCTACATTATCTGACGCAGTTCATGGAGGTCAGAGGGCACCTTAGTGGTTAGTCTTCACCTTCTAAATTGTCTGAGGCAGTGTACAGAGGTCAGAGGGAGGGCTTAGTTGTTAGTCCTCAACTTCTACCTCCTGTGACACAGTGTATGGTGGTCAGAGGGCACCTTAGTTCTTAGTCCTTGCCTTCTACCTTGTCTGAGGCAGTGTGTGGTGGTCAGAGGGCAGCCTTAGTTGTTAGTTCTCGCCTTTGACCTTGTCTGAGGAGTGATGAAGTTCAGAGGGTAGCGTTAGTTGTTAGTCCTCACCTTCTACCTTGTCTGAAGCAGTGTACCAAGGTCAGAGGGCAGCCTTAGTTGTTAGTCCTCACCTTCTATCTTGTCTGAAGCAGTGTATGGAGGTCATAGGGCACCCATAGTTGTTAGTGTCCTCTTGTACCTTGTCTGAGGCAGTGTAGGGAGGTCAGAGGGCAGCCTAACTTGTTATTCCTCACCTGCCACCTTGTCTGTGGCAGTGTTCAGAGCTCAGAAGACAACCATAGTTGTTAGTGCTCGCCTTCTACCTTGTCTCAGGCAGTGTATGGAGGTC
This sequence comes from Dipus sagitta, assembly GCA_036346955.1. Taxonomy (NCBI): domain Eukaryota; kingdom Metazoa; phylum Chordata; class Mammalia; order Rodentia; family Dipodidae; genus Dipus; species Dipus sagitta. The sequence goes on from CM070788.1 coordinate 33,520,975, forward strand.
AGAGGGCAGCCTTAGCTGTTAGTCCTCACATTCTCCCTTGTCTGAAGCAGTGCACAGAAGTCAGAGGGCAGCCATAGTTGTTAGTACTCCTCTTCTGCCTTTTCTGAGGCTGTGTACAGAGGTCAGCGGCCCTCCTTAGTTGTTAGCCCACGCCTTCTTCCTTGTCTCAGGCAGTGTGTCGAGGTCAGAGGTCATTCTTACATGTTACTCCTCACCACCCACCTTGTCTGAGGCAGTGAATGGAGGTCAGAGGGCAGGCTTAGTTGTTAGTCCTCAACTTCGACCTTGTCTGTTGCATTGTATGGAGGTCAGAGGGCATCTTAGTTGTTAGTCTTCACCCTCTACATTGTCTGAATCAGTATTTGGACCTCAGAGAGCAGTCTTAGTTGTAAGTTCTAGCCTTCGACCTTGGTTGAGGTAGTGTTTGGTGGTCAGAGGGCAGCTTTAATTGTTATTTCTTGCCTTCGACATTGACTGAGGTAGTGTTTGGTGGACAGAGGGCAGCCTAAGTTGTTAGTCCTCCTCTACTCCCTTTTCTGAGCCAGTGTTTCGAGGTCAGAGGGCAGCCTCAGTTATTAGTCTTCACCTTTTACCTTTTCTGAGGCAGTGTATGGAGGTCAGAGTACAACTTAGTTGTTACTCCTCACCTTCTACCTTGTCTAAGACAGTGTGTCTTGGTCAGTAGGCAGTCTCAGTTGTAAGTTCTAGCCTTAGACCTTGACTGAGGCAGTGTATGGTGGTCAGAGGGCAGCCTTAATTGTTAGTCCTCACCTTGTACCTTGTCTGAGGCAGGATAGGGAGGTCAGAGGGCAGCCTTAGCTGTTAGTCCTCACATTCCACGTTGTCTGACGCAGTGGACGGAGGTCAGAGGGCATCCATAGTTGTTAGTCCTCCCCTTCCATCTTGTCTGGCGTAGTGTATGGATGTGAGGGGGCACCATTAGTTGTTAGTCCTCACCTTCTACCATGTCTGAGGCAGTGTACAGAGGTCAGAGGCCACCCTTAATTCTTAGTAGATGCCTTCTACCTTGTCTGAGGCAGGTTGTCGAGGTCACAGGGCAGACTTAGTTTGTTAGTCCTCACTTTCTGCCTTGTCTGAGTCAGTGTGTAGAGGTCATTCTTAGGTGTTATTCCTCACCATCTACCTTGTCTGAGGTAGTGAACGGAGGTCAGAGGGCAGGCTTAGTTATTAGTCTCAACTTCTACCTTGTCTGACACAGTATACGGTGGTCAGTGGACATTCTTAGTAGTTAGTGCATACATTCTCCCTTTTCTGAGACAATGTTCAGTGCTCAGAGGGCATCCTTATTTGTTAGTCCTCGTCTTCTAGCTTTTCTGAGGCAGTGCATGGATGTCAGAGGGCAGCCTTAGTTGTTAGTCCTCGCCTTCGACCTTCACTGAGTCAGTATATGGAGGTCAGAGGGCAGCCTTAGTTGTTAGTCCTCGCCTTTGACCTTCACTGAGTCAGTATATGGAGGTCAGAGGGCAGCCATAGTTGTAGTTCTCGCCTTCAACCTTGACTGAGGTAGTGTATAGTGGGCAGATTGCAACCTTAGGTGTTAGTTCTCGCATTCAACCTTGTCTGAGGAGTGATGGAGGTCAGAGGGCAGCGTTACTTGTTAGTCCTCAGCTTCTACCTTGTGTGACACAGTGTACGGAGGTCAGAGGGCAGCCATAGTTGTTAGCCCTCCTCTTCTACCTTGTCTGAGGCAGTGTAGGGAGGGCAGCCTTAGTGGTTAGTCCTCACCTTCTACCTTCTCTGACGCCGTTTATGGAGGTCATAGGGCACCTTAGTTGTTAGACCCCACCTTTTAACTTGTCTGAGGTACTGAACGGAGGTCAGAGGGCAGGGTAAGTTGTTAGTCCTTGACTTATCCCTTGTCTGACACAGTGTATGGAGGTCAGAAGGCAATATTAGTTGTTAGAGCTCACATTCTACCTTTTCTGAGGCAATGTACAGTGGTCAGAGGATATCCTTAGTTGTTAGTCCTCTGTCTTCTTCCTTTTCTGAGGAAGTGTATGGATGTCAGAGGGCAGCCTTAGTTGTTAGTCCTTGCCTTTGACCTTGTCTGAGGCAGGGTGTGGTGGTCAGACGTCAGTCTTAGCTGTTAGTCCTCACCTTACACCTTGTCTGAGGCAGTGATGGAGTTCAGAGGGCGGCCTCAGTTGTTACTCCTCACCATCTACCTTGTCTACGGCAGTGTATGGAAGTCAGAGGGCACCCACAGTTGTTAGTCCTCCTCTACTCCCTATTCTGAGCCAGTGTTTGGAGGTCAGAGGGCAGTCTCAGTTGTTAGTCCTCACCTTTACCTTGTCTGAGGCAGAGTATACAGGTCAGAAAGCAGCCTTAATTGTTAATCCTCATCTACTACCTTCTCTGAGTCAGTGAGTGGATGTTACAGGGCAGCCTTAGTTGTTAGTTCTCACTTTCTACATTGTCTGAGGCAGAGTACAGAGGTCAGAAAGCAGCCTTAGTTGTTAATCCTCACCTTCTACCTGCTCTGAGTTACTGTGTGGATGTAAGAGGGCAGCCTTAGTTGTTAGTTCTCACCTTCTACCTTGACTTATGCAGGGTATGGAGGTCAGAGTGCCACGATAGTTGTTAGTTCTCACCTTCTACCTTGTCTGAGGCATTTTCTCGAGGTCACAGGCCAGCATTACCTGTTATTCCTTTCCTTCTACCACATTTGCGGCAGTGTACGGAGGGCAGAGGACAGCCTGAGCTGTTAGTCCTCCCCTTCCACCTTGTCTGAGGCAGTGTATGGATGTCAGAGTGCAGCCTTATCTCTTAGTCCTTGCTTTGACCTTGTCAGGGGAGTGATGGAGGTGAGAGGGCAGTGTTAGTCGTTAGTCCTCACTTTCTACATTGTCTGAGGCACTGTTTGGAGGCCAGAGGCAGGCCTACTTATTAGTCCTTAACATCTACCTTTACTGAGGCCAGGTATGGAGGTCAGAGGGCAGCCTTAGTTGTTAGTCCTCACCTTCTGCCATGTCTGAGGCAGTGTATGGAGGTCAGAGGGCAGGCTTAGTTCTTAGTCCTCACCTTCTGTGTTGTCGGCGGCAGTGTTCAGAGGACAGAGAGCAGACTTAGTTGTTTGTCCTCACCATCTACCTTGTCTGAGGCAGGTCAGAGGGAACCCTTAGTTGATAGTCCTCACCTTCCCCCTTGTGTGAGGCAGATTATGGATGTCAGAAGGCAGCCTTAGTTGTTAGTCCTCGCCTTCTACCAAGTCTGAGGCAGTGTGTTGAGTTCAGAGGGCAGCCTTGGGTGTTAGTCTTCACCTTCAACCTTGTCTGAGTCAGTGTATAGAGGCCACAAGTCTTTCTTAGGTGTTATTCCTCACCATCTACCTTGTCTGAGGCAGTGTATGGAGGTCAGAGGGCAGGCTGAGCTGTTTGTCCTCACCTTTGACCTTGTCAGAGGAGTGATGGAGGTGAGAGGGCAGCCTTAGCTGTTAGTCTCCGCTTTCGACCTTGTCTGAAGCAGTGTACAGAGTTCAGAGGGCAGCCATAGTTGTTAGTGCTCACTTTCAACCTTGTCTGAGGCAGTGTCCGGAGGTCATAGGGCAGGCTTACTTGTTATTTCTTGCCTTCTACCTTGTCTGCGTGAGTGTTCGATGTCAGAGGACAGCCTTAGCTGTTAGTCCTCACCTTCTACCTTGTCTGAGACAGTGTAAGGAGGTCAGAGGTCAGCCTTATTTGTTATTCCTCACTTTCGACCTTGTCTGAGGCAGTGTACAGAGGTCAGAGGGCAGCCTTAGTTGTTAGTCCTGACCTTCAACATGTCTGAGGCAGTGGGTGGAGGTCAGGTGTTATTCTTATGTATTATTCCTCAATGTCTACCTTGTCTGAGGTAGTGAACAAAGGTCAAAGGGTCAGCTTAGTTGTTAGTCCACACCTTCTACGTTGTCTGAGGCAGTGTGTCGGGGTCAAAGGGCAGCCTTTGTTGTCAGTCCTCACCTTCTACCTTGTCTACAGTAGTGTATAGAGGTCAGAGGGCAGCCTTAGTTGTTAGTCCTCAGCTTCTACTTTGTCTGAGTCAGTGTGTCGAGGCCAGAGGTCATTCTTAGGTGTTATTCCTTAGTTGTAGTTCTGGCTTTCTACCTTGACTGAGGTAGCGTATGGTGGGCAGATTGCAACCTTAGGTGTTCGTTCTCGCATTCGACCTTGTCTGAGGAGTGATGGAGGTCAGTGGGCAGCCTTAGTTGTTAGTCCTCCCCTTCTACCTTGTCTGTGGCAGTGTAGGGAGGGCAGAGGGCAGCCTTAGTGGTTAGTCCTCACCTTCTACCTTCTCTGATGCAGTGTACAGAGGTCAGAGGGCTGGCTTAGTTGTTAGTCCTCAACTTATACCTTGTCTGACACAGTGTATGGAGGTAAGAGAGTACCTTAGTTGTTCGTCCTTGCCTTCGACCTTGTCTGAGGCAGGGTGTGGAGGTCAGAGGGCAGCCTTAGTTGTTAGTTCTAGCCATCGTCCTTGACTGAGGTAGTGTTTGGTGGTCAGAGGGCAGCCTTAGTTGATAGTCCCTGCCTTCGACCTTGTCTGTGGCAGTGTATGGAGGTCAGAGGGCAGCCTTAGTTGTTAGTTCTCGTCTTTAACCTTGACTGAGGCAGTGTATGGTGGTCTAGGGCAGCTTCCATTGTTAGTTCTAACCTTCAACCTTGACTGAGGCAGTGTATGGTGGGCAGATGGAAGCCTTAGTTGTTCGACCTTGACTTCGACCTTGCCTGAGGCAGTGTAGGGAGGGCAGAGGGCAGCCTTACTTGTTAGTCTTCACCTACTACCTTGTGTGTGGCAGTGTATGGAGGTCACAGGGTAGTCTTAGTTGTTAGTCCTCACCTTCTACTTGTCTGAGGCCGAGTACACATGTCAGAAAGCAGCCTTAGTTGTTAGTCCTCACCTTCTACCTGCTCTGAGGCACCGTGTGGAGATCAGAGTGCAGGCTTACTTCTTAGTCCTTACCATCTACCTTTTCTGAGGCAGTGTATGCAGGTCAGTGGTCAGCCTTAATTGTTATTCCTCACGTACTACCTTGTCTTAGGCAGTGTACAGAGGTCAGAGGGCAGCCTAACTTGTAATTCCTTGTCTGCCACCTTGTCTGTGCCAGTGTTCAGAGCTCAGAAGACAGCCTTAGTTGTTAGTCCTTGCCTTCGACATTGTCTGAGGGGTGATGGAGGTCAGACGGCAGCCTTAGTTGTTAGTCCTCACCTTCTCTCTTATCTGAAGCAGTGTACAGAGGTCAGAGGGCAACCATAGTTGTAACTCCTCGTATTCTTCATTTTCTGAGGCTGTGGATGGAGGTCAGAGGCCCTCCTTAGTTGTTAGTCCATGCCTTCTTCCTTGTCTCTGGCAGTGTGTCGAGGTCAGAGGTCATCCTTACGTGTTATTCCTCACCATCCACCTTGTCTGAGGCAGTGAATGGAGGTCAGAGGACAGGCTTAGTTGTAGTCCTCAACTTCAACCTTGTCTGATGCATTGTATGGAGGTCAGAGGGCACGTTAGCTGTTAGTCTTCACTTTCTACATTGTCTGAGTAAGTGTGTGGACCTCACAGAGCAGTCTTAGTTGTAAGTTCTAGCCTTCGACCTTGATTGAGGTAGTGTTTGGTGGTCAGAGGGCAGCCTTAGTTGTTAGGCCCCAACTTTGAGCTTGCCTGAGGCAGTTTAGGGAGGTCAGAGGGCAGCCTTAGTTGTTAGTCCTCACCTTCTACCATGTCTAAGGCAGTGTACAGAGGTCAGAGGCCACCCTTTCTTATAAGTAGTGGCTTCTACCTTGTCTGAGGCAGGTTGTCGAGGTCAGAGTGCAGCCTTAGTTGTTAGTCCTCACCTTTTGCCTTGTTGGAATCAGTGTATAGAGGCCAGAGGTCATTCTTAGGTGTTATTCCTCACCATCTACCTTGTCTGAGGTAGTGAACAGAGGTCAGAGGGCAGGCTTAGTTGTTAGTCCTCCTCTTCTACCTTGTCTGAGGCAGTGTAGGGAGGGCAGAGGGCAGCCTTAGTGGTTAGTTCTCGCCTTCAACCTTCCCTGACACAGTTTATGGAGGTCATTAGTCACCTTAGTTGTTAGTTCTCACCTTCTAACTTGTCTGAGGCAGTGCACAGAGGTCAGAGAGCTGGCTTACTTGTTAGTCCTCAACTTCTACCTTGTGCGACGCAGTGTATGGAAGTCAGAGGGGACCTTAGTTGTTAGTCCTTGCCTTTTACCTTGTTGGACTCAGTGTGTGGTGGTCAGAGGGCAGTCTTAGTTGTAAGTTCTTGCCTTCAACCTTGTCTGAGGCGGTGTGTGGTGGTCAGACATTAGCCTTAGTTGTTAGTCCTCACCTTCCACCTTGTCTGAGGCAGTGATGGAGTTCAGAGGGCGGCCTCTGTTGTTAGTCCTCACTTCTACCTCGTCTGAGGCAGAGTAGGAGGTCAGAGGGCAGCCTTCGTTGTTAGTCCTCGCATTCTACCTTTCTGAGGCAGTGTTTAGAAGTCCAAGGGCAGCCATAGTTGTTAGTCCTTCTCTACTGCCATTTCGGAGCCTGTGTTTGGAGGTCAGAGGGCAGCCTCAGTTGTTAGTCCTCACCTTCTACCTCGTCTGTTGCAGTGTATGGAGGTCACAAGGGAGACTTAGTTGTTAGTCCTCGCCTTCTACCTTGTCTGAGGCAGAGTACAGAGGTCAGAAAGCAACCTTAGTTGTTAATCCTTACCTTTTACCTGGTCTAAGTCAGTATGTGGGGGTCAGAGGGCAGCCTTAGTTGTTAGTTCTCACCTTCTACCTTGTCTGAGGCAGGGTATAGAGGTCAGAGTGCCACCATAGTTGTTAGTTCTCACCTTCTACCTTGTCTGAGGCATTTTATGGAGGTCACAGGGCAGCCTTCCTTGTTTTTCCTTTCCTTCTACCATGGCTGCAGCAGTGTACGGAGGGCAGAGGACAGCCTGAGCTGTTAGTCCTTGCCTTCTGCCTTGTCTGAGGCAGTTTATGGATGTCAGAGTGCAGCCTTATCTCTTAGTCCTTGCTTTGACATTGTCAGAGGAATGATGGAGGTGAGAGGGCAGCCTTAATTGTTAGTCCTCACCTTCTACATTGTCTTAGGCACAGTTTGGAAGCCAGAGGGTAGGCCTACTTGTTAGTCCTTAACATCTACCTCTTCTGAGGCCATTTATGGAGGTCAGCGGGCAGCATTAGTTGTTAAACCTCTTCTACCTTGTCTGACTCAGTGTGCGGCAGTCATATGGCATCCTTAGCTGTTAGTCCTCACCTTCTACCTTGTCTGACATAGTGGATAGAAGTCAGAGGGCACCCTTAGTTGCTAGGCCTCACCTGCTACCATGTTTGAGGCAGTGTATGGAGGTCAAAGGCCACCCTTAGTTGTTAGTCCATGCCTTCTACCTTGTCTGAGGCAGTGTGTCAGGTTCAGAGGACAGCCTTGGTTGTTAGTCCTCACCTTCTACCTTGTCTGACTCAGTGTGTAGAGGCCACAGGTCATTCTTAGGTGTTATTCCTCACCGTCAACCTTGTCTGAGATAGTGAACGGAGTTCAGAGGACAGGCTTAGTTGTTAGTCCTGGCCTTCGACCTTGTCTGAGGCAGTGTGTGGAGGTGAGATGGCAGCCTTAGTTGTTAGTTCTCACCATCGACCTTGACTGAGGTAGTGTTTGGTGGTCAGAGGGCAGCTTAGTTGTTAGTCCTTGCCTTCCACCTGTCTGAGCCAGTGATGGAGGTAAGAGGGCAGCCTCAATTTTGAGTCCTCACCTTCTACCTTGTCTGAGGCAGTGTAGGGAAGTCAGAGGGCAGCCTTAGTTGTAAGTCATCGCCTTCTTCCTTGTCTGAGGCAGAGTACAAAGGTCAGAAATCAGCCTTAGTTGTTAGTCCTCACCTTCTACTCTGCCTGAGGCACCGTGTGGAGATCAGAGTGCAGGCTTATTTGTTAGTCCTTACCATCTACCTTTTCTGAGGCAGTGTACGGAGGTAAGAGGGCAGCATTAGTTGTTAGTCCTTACCTTCTACCTTGTTTAATGCAGTGTTGGAGGTCAGAGGTCAGCCTTAATTGTTATTCTTCGCATACTACCTTGTCTGAGGCAGTGTAAGGAGGTCAGAGTGCAGGCCTAGTTGTTAGTCATCACCTTCGACCTTGTCTGAGTCTGTGTGTGGAGGTCAGAGGGCAGCCTTAGTTATCAGTTCTCACCTTCTAACTTATCTCAGGTAGTGTATGGAGTTCAGAGTGCCGTCATAGTTGTTAGCTCTCACCTTCTACCTTATCTGAAGCATTGTATGGAGTTCTCAGGGCAGCCTTACTTGTTATTCCTCTCCTACTACCTTGTCTGTGGCAGTGCTCGGATGTGAGAGGACAGCCTTAGCTGTTAGTCCTCGCCTTCTACCTTTTCTGAGGCAGTGTATGGAAGTCCGAGGGAAGTCTTACTTGTTATTCCTTTCCTTCTACCTTGTCTGCGGCAGTGTACAGAGGTCAGAGGAGAGTGTTTGTTGTTAGTCCTCGGTGCTACCTTGTCTGAGGCAGTGTATGGAGGTCAGAGGGCAGGCTGAGCTGTTTGTCCTCGCCTTTGACCTTGCAAAGGAGTTATGGAGCTGAGAGGGCAGCCTTAGCTGTTAATCTTCTCTTTCAACCTTGTCTGAAACAGTGTACAGAGGTCAGAGGGCAGCCTTAGTTGTTTGTCCTCACCTTTGACCTTGTCTGAGGCAGTGTGCAGAGGTCATAGGGCAGGGTTACTTGTTATTCCTCATCTTCTACCTTGTCTGTGTCATTGTTCGATGACAGAGGACAGCCTCAGTTGTTAGTCCTCGCCTTCTACCTTGTCTGAGACAGTGTACGGAAGTCTGAGGTTAGCCTTAATTGTTATTCCTCGCTTTCGACCTTGTCTGAGGCAGTGTACCGAGGTCAGGGGGCTGCCTTAGTTGTTAGTCCTCACCTTCTACTTGTCTGAGGCAGTGGGTGGAGGTCACGGGTTATTCTTACATATTATTCCTCAACATCTACCTTGTCTGAAGTAGTGAACGGAGGTCAGAGGGCCAGCTTAGTTGTTAGTCCACACCTTCTATGTTGTCTGAGGCAGTGTGTTGGGGTCAAAGGGCAGCCTTCGTTGTTAGTCCTTACCTTCCACCTTGTATGAGTCAGTGTGTGAAGGTCAGAGGTCATTCTGAGGTGTTATTCCTCACCATCTTCCTTGTATGAAGTAGTGAACAGATGTCATAGGGGAGGCTTTGTTGATAGTGGTTGATAGTGGTCAATTTGTACCTTGTCTGACACAGTGTATGGAGGTCACAGGGCACTTAAGTTGTTGGTCCTTGCCTTCTACCTTGTCTGAGTCAGTGTGTGGAGGTCAGAGGGCAGTCTTAGTTGTTAGTTCTCACCTTCGACCATGACGGAGGCAGTGTGTGGAGGTCAGAGGGCAGCTTTAGTTGTTAGTTCTCGCCTTCTACCTTGTCTGAGGTAGTGTATAGAAGTCAGAGGGCATCCTTAGTTGTTAGTCCTCAGCTTCTACCTTGTCTGAGTCAGTGTGTGGAGGCCAGAGGTCATTCTTAGGTGTTATTCCTCACCATCTACCTTGTCTGAGGTACTGAACATACGTCAGAGGGCAGGCTAAGTTGTTAATCCTACCTTGTCTGACACAGTGTATGGAGGTCAGAGGGCAGTCTTAGTCATTAGTGCTCACATTCTACCTTTTCTGAGGCAATGTACAGTGGTCAGAGTATATCCTTAGTTGTTAGTCCTTGTCTTCTACCTTTTCTGAGGCAGTGTATGGATGTCAGAGGGCAGCTTAGTTGTTAGTCCTTGCCTTCAACCTTCACTGGGTCAGTATGTGGAGGTCAAAGGGTAGTCTTAGTTGTAGTTCTCGCCTTTGACCTTGACTGAGTTAGTGTATGGTGGGCAGATTGCAACCTTAGGTGTTTGTTCTCGCATTTGACCTTGTCTGAGGAGTGATGGAGGTCAGTGGGCAGCCTTAGTTGTTAGTCCTCCCTATGTACTTTGTCTGTGGCAGTGTAGGGAGGGCAGAGGGTAGCCTTAGTGGTTAGTCCTTACCTTTGACCTTCTCTGACGCAGTTTATGGAGGACATAGGGGACCTTAGCTGTTAGTCCTCACCTTCTAACTTGCCTAAGGCAGTGTACAGAGGTCAGAGGGCTATCTTAGTTGTTAGTCTTCAACTTCTGCCTTGTGTGACACAGTTTATGGAGGGCAGTGAGTACCTTAGTAGTTAGTCCTCGCCTTCTACCTTGTCTGAGTCAGTGTGTGGTGGTCATAGGGCAGTCTTAGTTGTTAGTTCTAGCCATCGACCTTGGCTGAGGCAGTGTATGGTGGTCAGCGGGCCGCTTCAGTTGTTACTTCTCAACTTTGACCTTTACTGAGGCAGTGTTTGGTGGCTAGAGGACAGCCTTAGTTGTTAGTCCTCACCTTCTACCTTCTCTGAGGCAGTGTTTGGAGGTGAGAGGGCAGCCTCAGTTGTTAGTCTTCACCTTCTACCTTGTCTGTGGCAGTGTGTGGAGGTCACAGGGCAGCCTTAGTTGTTTGTCTTTTCCTTCTACCTTGTCTGAGGCAGAGTACAGAGGTCAGAAAGCAGCCTTAGTTGTTTATCCTCACCTTCTGCCTTGTCTGAGACACCGTGTGGAGATCAGAGGGCAGGCTTACTTCTTAGTCCTTACCATCTACCTTTTCTGAGGCAGTTTACACAGGTCAGAGGGCAGCATTAGATGTTAGTCCTTCTCTTCTACCTTGTCTAACCCAGTGTATACAGGTCAGAGGTCAGCCTTAATTGTTATACCTCGCATACTACCTTGTCTGAGGCAGTGTACAGAGGTCAGAGGGCAGCCTCAGTTGTTAGTCCTCACCTTCTACCTTGTCTGGGGCAGTGGGTGGAGGTCAGAGGGCAGCCTTAGTTATCAGTTCTCACCTTCTACCTTCTCTCAGGCAGTGTATGGAGGTCAGAGTACCTCCATAGCTGTTGGTCCTCACCTTCTACCTTGTCTGAAGCATTGTATGGAGGTCAGATGGCAGCCTGAGCTGTTATTCCTCTCCTTCTACATTGTCTGCGGCAGTGTAAAAAGGTCAGAGGACAGACGTAGTTGTTAGTCCTCTCCTTCTACCTTGTCTGAAGCATTGTATGGAGGTCAGATGGCAGCCAGAGCTGTTAGTCCTCACCTTCTATGTTGTCTGAGTCAGTGTGTGGAGGCCAGAGGTCATTCTTAGGTGTTATTCCTTTCTGTGTACCTTGTCTCAGGTACTGAACGGAGGTCAGAGGGCAGGCTAAGTTGTCAGTCCTCAACTTCTACCTTGTCTGACACAGTGTATGGAGGTCAGAGGACAGTCTTACTTGTTAGTGCTCACATTCTACCTTTTCTGAGGCAATGTACAGTGGTTAGAGGGCATCCTTATTTGTTTGTCCTCATCTTCTACCTTTTCTGTGGCAGTGCATGGATGTCACAAGGCAGCCTTAGTTGTTAGTCTTCGCCTTTGACCTTCACTGAGTTAGTATGTGCAGGTCAGAGGGCAGCCTTAGTTGTAGTTCTCACCTTCAACCTTGACTGAGGTAGTGTATGGTGGGCACATTGCAACATTAGGTGTTCGTTCTCACATTCGACCTTGTCTGAGGAGTGATGGAGGTCAGAGGGCAGCATTAATTGTTAGTCCTCACCTCCTACCTCTTCTGAAGCAGTGTACAGAGGTCAGAGGGCAGCCATAGTTGTTATTCCTCCTCTTCTACCTTGTCTGTGGCATTGTAGGGAGGGCAGAGGGTAGCCTTAGTGGTTAGTCCTCACCTTCTGCCTTCTCTGATGCAGTTTATGGAGGTCATAGGGCACCTTTGTTGTTTGTCCTCACCTTATAACTTGTCTAAGGCAGTGTACAGAGGTCAGAGGGCTGGCTTAGTTGTTAGTCCTCAACTTCTACCTTGTGAGACGCCGTGTATGGAGCTCAGAGAGCACCTTAGTTGTTAGTGTTCGCCTTCTGCCTTCTCTGAATCACTGTGTGGTGGTCAGAGGGCAGTCTTAGTTGTAAGTTCTAGCCTTTGACCTTGACTGAGGCAGTGTATGGTGGTCAGAGAACAGTCTTAGTTGTTAGTCCTTGCCTTCGACCTTGTCTGAGGCAGTGTGTGGAGGTCAGAGGGCAGCCTTAGTTGTTAGTTCTCGCCATCAACTTGACTGAGGTAGTGTTTGGTCATGAGAGGGCAGCCTTAGTTGTTAGTCCTGCTCTTCTACCTTGTCTGTGGCAGTGTACGGAGGTCAGAGGGCAGCCTAACTTGTTATTCCTCGCCTGCCACCTTGTCTGCGGCAGTGTTCAGAGCTCAGAAGACAGCCTTAGTTGTTAGTGCTCGCCTTCTACCTTGTCTCAGGCAGTATATGGAGGTTAGAGGGAAGCCTTAGCTGTTCGTCCTTGCCTTCGACCTTGTCTGAAGGGTGATGGAGGTCAGAGGGCAGCCTTAGTTGTTAGTCCTCACCTTCTCCCTTGTCTGAAGCAGTGTGCAGAGGTCAGAAGGCAGCCCTAGATGTTAGTCATCATCTTCTGCCTTTTCTGAGGCTGTGTACGGAGGTCAGAGGCCCTCCTTATTTGTTAGTCCACACCTTCTTCCTTGTCTCAGGCAGTGTGTCGAGGTCAGAGGTCATTCTTACGTGTTATTCCTCACCATCCACCTTGTCTGAGGCAGGGAACGGAGGTCAGAGGACAGGCTTAGTTGTTAGCCCTCAACTTTGACCTTGTCTGATGCATTGTATGGAGGTCAGAGGGCACCTTAGTTTTAGTCTTCACTTTCTACATTGTCTCAGTTAGTGTGTGGACCTCACAGAGCAGTCTTAGTTGTAAGTTCTAGCCTTCGACCTTCATTGAGGTAGTGTTTGGTGGTCAGAGGGCAGCCTTAGTTGGTATTCCTCCTGTACTCCCTTTTCTGAGCCAGTGTTTGGAGGTCAGAGGGCAGCCTCAGTTATTAGTCTTCACCTTCTACCTTGTCTGAGGCCCTGTATAGAGGTCAGAGGGCACCTTAGTTGTTAGTCCTCACCTTCTACCTTGTCTGAGACAGTATGTCTTGGTCAGAGGGCAGTCTCAGTTGTAAATTCTAGCCTTCGACATTGATTGAGGTAGTGTTTGGTGTTCAGAGGGCAGCCTTAGCTGTTAGTCCTCGCCTTCGACCTTGTCTGAGGCAGTGATGGAGGTCAGAATGCAGCCTTAGTTGTTAGTCCTCACCTTGTACCTGTCTGAGCCAGTGGACGGAGGTCAGAGGGCATGCATATTTGTTAGTCCTCCCCTTCTACCTTGTCTTACGTAGTGTATGGAGGTCAGAGGGCAGCCTTAGTTGTTAATCCTCACTTTCTACCATGTCTAATGTAGGTATGGAGGTCAGAGGTCATCCTTAATCGTTATTCCTCGCATACTACCTTGTCTGAGGCAGTGTACAGAGGTCAGAGGGCAGCATCAGTTGTTAGTCCTCACCTTCTACCTTGTCTGAGGAAGTGGGTGGAGGTCAGAGGGCAGCCTTAGTTGTCAGCTCTCACCTTCTACCTTGTCTCAGGCAGTGTATGGAGGTCAGAGTGCCTCCATAGCTGTTAGTCCTCACCTTCTACCTTGTCTGAAGCATTGTATGGAGGTCACAGGGCAGGCTTCCTTGTTATACCTCTCCTTCTACCTTGTCTGCGGCAGAGTTTGGATGTGAGAGGACAGCCCTAGCTGTTAGTCCTCGCCTTATACCTTGTCTGAGGCAGTGTATGGAGGTCAGAGGGCAGCCTTCCTTGTTTTTGATCTCCTTCTACCTTGTCTGCAGCAGTGTTCAGAGGTCAGAGGACAGCCTTAGTTGTTAGTCCTCGCCTTCTACCTTGTCTGAGGCAGTGTATGGAGGTCAGGGGGCAGCCTGAGCTGTTAGTCCTCGCCTTTGACCTTGTCATAGGAGTGATGGAGTTGAGAGGGCAGCCTTAGCTGTTAGTCTTCGCTTTCCACCTAGTCTTAAGCAGTGTACGGAGGTCAGAGGACGGCCATAGTTGTTAGTCCTCACCTTCTACCTTGTCTGAGGCAGTGTAATGAGGTTCAGAGGGCCAGCTTACTTGTTATTCCTCAGCTTCTACCTTGTCTGCATCAGTGTTCGATGTCAGAGTATAGCCTCAGTTGTTAGTCCTCGCCTTCTCCCTTGTCTGAGACAGAGTACGGAGGACTGAGGTGAGCCTTAATTGTTATTCCTCGCTTTTGACCTTGTCTGAGGCAGTGTACAGAGGTCAGAGGGGTGCCTTACGTGTTAGTCCTCGCCTTCTACCTTGTCTGAAGCAGTGTATGGAGGTCAGACGGCAGCCTTACTTGTTATTCCTCTCCTCCCTTGTCTGCGGCAGTGTTTGGAGGTCAGAGGACAGCCTTAGTTGTTAGTCCTGTACTTCTACCTTGTTTGACGCAGTGTATGGAGGTCATAGGGCAGTCTTAGTTGTTAGTGGTCACATTCTCCCTTTTCTGAGGCAATTTCCAGTGGTCATAGGGCATCCTTAGTTGTTAGTCCTCGTCTTCTACCTTGTCTGAGCCAGTGAATGGATGTTTGAGGGCAGCCTTAGTTGTTAGTCCTCACCTTCGACCTTCACTGAGTCAGTATGTGGAGGTCAGAGGGCAGCCTTAGTTGTAGTTCTCGCCTTCGACCTTGACTGAGGTTGTGTGTGGTGGGCAGATTGAAACCTTAGGTGTTTGTTCTCGCATTCAACCTTGTGTGAAGAGTGATGGAGGTCAGAGGGCAGCCTTAGTTGTAGTCCTCACCTTCTACCTTGTCTGAAGCAGTGTACAGAGGTCAGAGGGCAGCCATAGTTGTGAGTCCTCCACTTTTACCTTGTCAGAAGCAGTGTGGGGAGGCAGAGGGCAGCCTTAGTGGGTAGTCCTCACCTTCTACCTTCTCTGATGCAGTTTATGGTGGTCATAGGGCACCTTAGTTGTTAGTCCTCACCTTCTACCTTGTCTGAGGCAGTGCATGGAGGTCAGAGTGTAGGCATACTTGTTAGTTCTCACCTTCTACCTTGTTTCAGGCATTGTGTGGAGGTCACAGGGCAGCCTTACTTGTTATTCCTCTCCTTCCACCATGTCTAGCAGTGTATGGAGGTCAGAGGACAGGCTTATTCCTTATTCCTCACCTTCTACCTTGTCTGCGTCAGTGTTTGATGTCAGAGGACAGCCTTAGTTGTTAGTCCTCACCTTCTCCCTTGTCTGAGACAGTGTATGGAGGTCTGAGGTCAGCCTTAGTTGTTATTCCTTGCTTTCGACCTTGTCTGAGGCAGTGTACAGAGGTCAGAGGGCTATCCTAGGTGTTAGTCCTCACCTTCTACCTTGTCTGAGGCAGTGGGTAGAGGTCAGATGTTATTATTAGGTATTTTTCTCCACTTGTACCTTGTCTGATTCAGTGTATGGAAATCAGAGTGCACATTATTTGTTAGTCCTTGCTGTCTACCTTGTCTGCGTCAGCATATGGAGGTCAGAGGATAGTCTTCATTGTTAGTTCTCACCTTCGACTTTGACTGAGGTAGGGAATGGTGGTCAGAGGGCAGTCTTAGTTGTTAGTTCCCGCCTTTGACAATGACTGAGGCACTGTGTGGAGGTCAGAGGGCAGCTTTAGTTGTTAGTCCTTGCCTTCCACATTGTCTGTGGCAGAGATGGAGGTCAGAGGGCAGCCTTAGTTGTTAGTCCTCACTTTCTACCTTGTCTGAGGCAGTGGGTGGAGGTCAGAGTGCAGGCCTAGTTTTTAGTCTTCACCTTTCACCTTGTCTGAATTGGTGTGTGGAGGTCAGAGGGCAGCCTTAGTTATTAGTTCTCACCTTCTACCTTCTCTCAGGCATTTTGTGGAGGTCACAGGACAGCCTTAGTTGTTATTCCTCTCCTTCTGCCATGTCTGCGGCAGTGTAAGGAGGGCAGAGGACAGCCTTAGCTGTTAGTCATTGCCTTTGACCTTGTCAGAGGAGTGATGGCGGTGAGAGGGCAGTCTTAGTTGTGAGACCTCACCTTCTACTTTTCTGAAAGAGGGTACGGAGGTCAGAGGGCAGCCATAGTTGTTAGTCCTCGCCTTCTACCTTGTCTGAGTCAGTGTGTGGAAGCCAGAGGTCATTCTTAGGTATTATTCCTCACCATCTACCTTGTCTGAGGTAGTGAATCAAGGTCAGAGGGCAGGCTAAGTTGTTAGTCCTTAACTTCTACCTTGTGTGACGCAGTGTATGGAGGTCAGAGGGCATGCATAGTTGTTAGTGCTCACATTCTACCTTGTCTGAGGCAATGTACAGTGGTCGGGAGGCATCCTTAGTTGTTAGTCCTCATCTTCTACCTTGTCTGAGGCAGTTATGGATGTCAGAGGGCATGCTTAGTTGTTATTACTCGCCTTCGACCTGGACTGAGGTAGTGTATGGTGGTCAGAGGGCAGCTTTAGTTGTCAGTTCTTGGCTTCGACCTTGTCTGAGGCAGTGCAAGGAGGTCAGAGGGCAGCCTCAGTTGGTAGTGCTCACATTCTACCTTGTCTGAGGCAGTGTATAGTGGTCAGAGGTCCAAGGGCAGGCTTCCTTGTTATTCCTCACCTTCGACCATGTCTGCGGCAGTGTACGGAGGTCAGAGGACAGCCTTAGTTCTTAGTCCTCGCGTTCTACCATGTCTGAGTCAGTGTGTGGAAGTCACAGGTCATTCTTAGGTGTTATTGCTCACCGTCTACCTTGTCTGAGGTAATGATCGGAGGTCAGAGGACAGGATTAATTGTTAGTCCTCAACTTCTACCTTGTCTCGCGCAGTGTATGGAGGTCAGAGTTCAACATAGTTGTTAGTCCTCACTTTCTACCATGTCTGAGGCAGTGTATGGAAGTCAGAGGGCAGACATAGGTTTTTGTCCTCATCTTCTACCTTTTCTGAGTCAGTGTGTGGTGGTCAGGGGGTATCCTTACTTGTTAGTCCTCATCTTCTCTCCTTTCTGTGCAGTGTTTGGAGGTCAGAGGGCATCCTTAGTTGTTAGTCCTCATCTTCTACCTTGTCTGATTCAGTGTGTGGAGTTTAGAGATCATTCTCAGGTTTTATTCCTCACCGTCTACCTTGTCTGAGGTAGTAAACGGAGGTCAGAGGGCAGGCTTAGTTGTTAGTCCTGAACTTCTACCTTGTCTGAGTCTTGTATGGAGGTCAGAGGGCATTCTTAGTTGTTAGTTCTAGCCTTTGACCTTGGCTGAGGTAGTATATGGTGGTCAGAGGGCTGCTTTAATTGTTAGTTCTCGCCTTGGACCTTGACTGAGGCAGTGTAGGGAGGGAAGAGGGCAGCCTTAGTTATTAGTCGTCACCTCCTACCTTATCTGAGGCAGTGTATATAGGTCACAGTGCAGCCTTACTTGTTTGTCCTTGCATTCTACCTTGTCTGAGGCAGTGGACAGAGGTCAGAGGGCATCCATAGTTGTTAGTCCTTGCCTTCTATGTTGCCTGAGTCAGTGTATGGAGGTCACAGGGCAGTCTTAGTTGTTAGTTCTCACCTTCGACCTTGACTGAGGCAGTGTATGGTGGTCAGAGGCGGCGTTAGTTGTTAGACCTTGCCCTCTACCTTGTCTGAGGCAGTGTACAGGAGGTCAGAGGGCACACTTACTTGTAATTTCTCTCCTTCTACCTTGTCTGCGGCAATGTATGGAGGTCAGAGGACAGCTGTAGTTGTTAGTCCTTGCCTTCTACCTTGTCTGAGGCAGTGTACAGAAGTCAGAGGGCAGCCATAGTTGTTAGTCATCATCTTTTACCTTTTCTGAGTCAGTGTGTGGAGGTGAGAGGGCAGCCTTACTTGTTAGTCCTCATCTTCTCCCTTTTCTGAGCCAGTGTCTGGAGGTCAGCAGGCAGCCTCAGTTGTTAGTCTTCTCTTCTACCTTGTCTGAGGAAGTGTACAGAGGTCAGAGTGCACTTTTAGTTGTTTGTCCTCATCTTCTACCTTGTCTGAAGCATTGTACGGAGGGCAGAGGGCAGCCTTAGTTGTTAGTCCTCACCTTCTACCTTGTCTGAGGCAGAGTACGGAAGTCAGAGGGCAGCCATAGGTATTATTCCTCGTCTTTCACCTTGTCTGAGGCAGTGTACAGAGGTCAGAGTGAAGCCTTACTTGTTAGTCCTCATTTACTCCATTTTCTGAGCCAGTGCTTGGAGGTCAGCAGGCAGCCTCAGTTGTTAGTCTTCACCATCTACATTGTCTAACACACTGTACGGAGGTCAGAGGCCAGTCTTAATTGTAAGTCCATGCCTTCTAACTTGTCTGAGGCAGTGTATGGAAGTCAGAGGGCAGCGTTAGTTGTTAGTCCACACCTTCTCTCATGTCTGAGTCAGTGTGTGCAGGCCACAGGTCATTCTTATGTGTCATTCCTCACCTTCTACCTTGTGTGAGGTAGTGATTGGAGGTCAAAAGGGCAGGCTTAGTTGTTAGTCCTCAACTTCTACCTTGTCTGACGCAGTGTATGGAGGTCAGAGGGCACCTTAGTTGTTTGTCCTTGCCTTCCACCTTGTCTGAGGCAGTTGTGGAGGACAAAGGGCAGCCTTGCTTGTTAGTCCTCACCTTCAACATTGTCTGAGTCAGTATAGTGAGGGCAGATGTCAGCCTTAGTTGTTAGTCCTCACCTTCTACCTAGTCTGTGGAAATGTATGGAGGTCAGGGGGCAGATATAGCTATTATTCCTCGTCTTTTACCTTTTCTGAGTCTGTGTGTGGAAGACAGAGTGCCATCTTACTTGTTAGTCCTCATCTTCTCCCTTTTCTGAGCCAGTGTTTGGAGGTCAGAGGGCAGCCGCAGTTGTTAGTCCTCGCCTTCTACCTTGACTGAGGCAGTGTATGAAGATCATAAGGGTGCCTTAGTTGAGAATTCTCACATTTTACCTTCTCTGCGTCAGTGTGTGGAGATCAGAGGTCATCCTTAGTTGTTAGTCCTCATCTTCAACCTTGTCTGAGTCAGTGTGTGGAAGTGAGAGGTGATTCTTAGGTTTTATTCCTCATGGTCTTCCTTGTCTGAGGTAGTGAACAGAGGTCAGAGGGCAAGCTTAGTTGTTAGTCCTCACCTTATACCGTGTCTGAGGCAGTGTACGGTGGTCAAAGGGAGGCTTAGTTGTTAGTCTTTTCTTCTACCTTGTCTGAAGCAGTGTGCAGACATCAGTGTGAAGTCTTAGTTGTTCCTCCTCACTTTGTTCCTTGTCTGAGGCAGTGTACATAGGTCAGAGGACAGCCTTAGTTGTTAGTCCTCGCCTTCTACCCTGTCTGCATCAGTTTGTGGAGGTTAGACTGCAACCTTAGTTGTTAGTTCTCGCCTTCGACCTTGCCTGAGGCAGTGTAGGGAGGCTAGAGGACAGCTTTAGTTGTTAGTCCTCGTCTTCTCCCTTTTCTGAGCCAGTGTTTGGAGGTCAGCGGCAGCCTCAGTTGGTAGTCTTTGCCTTCTACCTTGACTGAGGCAGTCTATAGAAGTCAGAGGGCAGACTTAGTTGTTAGTCATAACCTTCTACTTTGTATGACGCAGTATACAGAGGTCAGAGGGCAGGCAGAGTTGATAGTCCTCATCTTCTACCTTGCCCGAGGGAGTGTATGCTGCTCTGGGCAGCCTTAGTTGTTAGTCCTCGCCTTCTACCTTGTCTGAGGCAGTGATGGAGGTCAGAGGGCAGGCTTACTTGTTAGTCCTCACCTTCTACCTTGTCTGAGGCAGTGTATGGAGGTCTGAGGGCAGGCTTACTTATTAGTCCTTGCCTTCTATCTTGCCTTATGCAGTGTTTGGAGGTTAGAGGGTAGCCAGAGTGTTTAGTCCTCGCCTTCTACCTGGTCTGAGGCATTGATGGAGGTCAGAGGGCAGCCTTAGTTGTTCGTCCTCGCCTTGTACCTTATCTGTGGTAGTGCTTGCCTTCTACCTTGTCTGAGTCAGTTTGTGGAGGTCACAGGGCAGCCGTAGTTGTTAGTCCTGACCTTCTAACTTGTCTGAGGCATTGTACGGAGGTCAGAGGGCAGCCTTACTTGTAAGTCTTCGCCTTCTACCTTGTGTGAGTCAGTGTTTGGAGGTCACAAGAAAAGCCTTAGTTGTTAGTCCTCACCTTCTGCCTTGTCTGAGGCAGTGTGCAGAGGTCAGAGGACAGGTGGAGTTGTTAGTCCTCATCTTCAACCTTGCCTGAGGTAGTGTACGGATGACAGAGGGCAACCTTGGTTGTTAGTCCTCTTCTTCTACCTTCTCTGAGGCACTGTATGGCGGTTAGAGGGTAACCTTAGTTGTTAGTCTTCGCCTTCTACCTTGTCTTAGTCTGTGTACGGAGGTCAGAGGGCAGCCTTACTTTTTGTGCTCTCCTTCGACCTTGTCTGAGGCAGTAATGGAGGTCAGAGGGCAGCCTTAGTTGTTAGTCCTCATCTTCTACCTTATCTGTGGTAGTGTACGGAGTCAGAGGACAGGCTTAGTTGTTAGTCCTTGCCTTCTAACTTGTCTGATGCAGTGTATGGTGGTCAGAGAGCAGCCTTAGTAGTCAGTACTTGCCTTCTACTTTGTCAGAGGCATTGTATGGAGGTCAGAGGGCAGTATTAGTTGTTAATTCTCGCCCCTCAACCTTGATTGAGGTAGTGTATGGTGGTCAGAGGGCAGCTTTAGTTGTTAGTTCTCGCCTGTGACCTTGACTGAGGCAGTATAGGGAGGGCAGAGGGCAGCCTTAGTTGTTAGTCCTCATCTTCTCCCTTTTCTGAGCCAATGTTTGGAGGACAGTGGGCAGCCTCAGTTTTAGTCTTTGCCTTCTACCTTGTCTAAGGCACTGTACTGAGGTCAGAGGCCAGCCTTAGTTGTAAGTCCACGCATTCTCCCTGTCTGCGGAAGTGTATGGAAGTCAGCGGGCAGCGTTAGTTGTTTGTCCTCACCTTCTACCATGTCTAAGTCAGTGTATGGAGGTCACAGGTCATTCTTAGGTGTTATTCCTCATGTTCTACCTTGTCTGAGATAGTGATTGGAGGTCAGAGGGCAGCCTTAGTTGTTAGTCCTCACCTTGTACCTTGTCTGAAGCAGTGTATGGAAGTCAGAGGGCAGCCATAGTTGTTAGTCCTCATCTTTTACCTTTTCTGAGTCAGTGTGTGGAGGGCAGAGGGCAGCCTTACTTGTTAGTCCTCGTCTTCTCCCTTTTCTGAGCTAGCGTTTGGAGGTCAGAGGGCAACATCAGTTGTTAGCCTTCCCCTTCTACCTTGACTGAGGCAGTGTATGGAGGTCAGAGGGCCGCCTTAGTTGTGAATCCTCACCTTCTACCTTCTCTGAGTCACTGTGTGGAGGTCAGAGAGCATCCTTAGTTTTTAGACCTCAAATTCTACCTTGTTTGAGTAGTCTGTGCAGGTGAGAGGCCTTTCTTAGGTTTCATTCTGCACTGTCTACCATGTCTTAAGTAGTGAACAGAGGGCAGAGGGCAGTCATAGTTGTTAGTCCTCGCCTTCTACCTTATCTGAGGCAGGGTACTGAAATCAGAGGGCAGCCATAAGTGTTAGTTCTCGTCTTTTACCTTTTCTGAGTGAGTGTGTGGAGGTCAGAGGGCAGCCTTACTTGTTAGACCTCATCTTCTCCCTTTTCTGAGCCAATGTTTGTAGTCAGCGGGCAGCCTCAGTTGTTCATCTTCACCTTCTACATTGTCTGAGGCAGTGTATGGAGGTCAGAGGGCCGCCTTAGTTGTTAATCCTCATCTTCTCCCTTCTGTGAATCAGTGTGTGGAGGTCAGAGGGAATCCTTAGTTGTTAGTCCTCATCTCCTACCTTGTCTGAATCAGTGTGTGGAGGTTAGAGGTCATTCTTAGGTTTTATTCCTCACTGTCTACTTTGTCTGAGGTAGTGAACGGTGGTCAGAGGGCAGGCTTAGTTGTTAGTCCTGAACTTCTCCCTTGTCTGAGTCAGTGTATGGAGGTCAAGGGCAGTCTTAGTTGTTAGTTCTCACTTTTGACCTTGACTGAGGCATTGTATGGTCAGAGGAGAGCTTCAGTTGTTAGTTCTCGCCTTTGACCTTGAGTGAGGCATTGTAGGGAGGGCAGAGAGCAGCCTTAGTTGTTAGTCCTCACCTTCTACCTTGTCTGAGACAGTGTAAGGAGGTCAGAGGGCAGCCTTAGTTGTTAGTCCATGCATTCTACCTTGTCTGTGGCAGTGTAGGGAGGGTAGAGGGCAGCCTTAGTTGTTAATCCTCTCTTTCTACCTTGTCTGAGTCATTGTTTTGAGGTCACAAGGGAAGCCTTGGTTGTTAGTCCTCACCTTCTGCCTTGTCTGAGGCAGTGTAAGGAGGTCAGATTGCAGCCTTAGTTGTTAGTCCTCACCCTCTACCTTGTCTGAGGCAGTATATGGAAGTCAGAGGGCAGCTTTAGCTGTTAGTCCCAACCTTCTACCTTGTATGACTCAGTGTACAGAGGTTGGAGGGCAGGTGGAGTTGATAGTCCTGGTATTCAACCTTGCATGAGGCAGTGTATTGTGGTCAGAGGACAGCCGTAGTTGTTAGTCCTAACCTTCTACCTTTTATGATGCAGTGTGCTGAGGTCAGAGGACAGGTGGAGTAGTGTGGAGGTCAGAGGGCAGCTTTAGTTGTTAGTTCTCGACTTCGACCTTTACTGAGGCAGTGTATGGTGGTCAAAGGGCAGCCATAGTTGTTAGCCTTCACCTTCGACCTTGTCTGAGGCAGTGATGGATGTCAGAGTGCAGCCTTAGTTCTTAGTCCTCACCTTCTACCTGTCTGAGGCAGTGTACGGATGTCAGAGGGCAGCCTTACTTGTTAGTACTCCCCTTCTACCTTGTCTGAGGCACTGTGTGGAGGTTAGAGGGCAGCCTTAGTTGTTAGTCCTCACCTTCTACCTTTTCTGAAGCAGTGTTGGGAGGTCAAAGGGCAGTCATAGTTGTTAGTCCACCTGTTCTACCTTGCCTGAGGCAGTGTATGGAAGTCAGAGGGCAGCCTTTGTTGTTAGTCCTAACCTTCTAAGTTGTGTGAGGCAGTGTATGGAGGTCAGACGGCAGGTGTAGTTGTTAGTCCTTATCTTCTACGTTGTCTGAGGCAGTGATGGAGGTCAGAGGGCAGCCTTAGTTCTTCATCCTCGCCTTCTACCTTATCTGTGGCAGTGTACTGAGTCAGAGGACAGGCTTAGTTGTTAGTCCTCGCCTTCTACCTTGTCTCAGTCAGTGTATGGAGGTCAGAGTGCAGCCTTTGTTGTTCGTCCTCACCTTCTACGTTGTCTGAGGCAGTGCATGGAGTTCTGAGGGCAGGCTTTCTTATTAGTCCTCGCCTTCTACCTTGCTTATGCAGTGTATGGAGGTTAGAGGGTGGCCTTAGTGTTTAGTCCTCGCCATCTACCTTGTCTGAGGGAGTGATGGAGGTCAAAGGGCAGCTTTAGTTGTTCGTCCTCACTTTCTACCTTATCTGTGGTAGTGAATGGGGTCAGAGGATAGGCTTAGTTGTTTGTGCTTGCCTTCTACCATGTCTGAGTCAGTTTGTAGAGGTCACAGGGCAGCCGTAGTTGTTAGTCCTGACCTTCTAACTTGTCTGATGCAGTGTATGGTGGTCAGAGAGCAGCCTTAGTAGTCAGTACTTGCCTTCTACCTTGTCTGAGGCATTGTAAGGAGGTCAGACGGCAGCTTTAGTTGTTAGTCCTCACCTTCTACCTTGTGTGAGTCAGTGTTTGGAGGTCACAAGAAAAGCCTTAGTTGTTAGTCCTCACCTTCTAACTTGTCACCTTCGACCTTGTCTGAGGACTGATGTAGGTCAGAGGGAAGCCTTTGTTGTTAGTCCTCACCATCTACCTTGTCTGAGGCAGTGTATCAAGGTCAGAGGGCAGCCTTAGTTGTTTGTGCTTGCCTTCTACCTTGTCTATGTCAGTTTGTGGAGGTCACAGGGCAGCCGTAGTTGTTAGTCCTGACCTTCTACCTTGTTTGAGACATTGTATGGAGGTCAGAGGGCAGCCTTATTTGTTAGTCCTCGCCTTCTACCTTGTCTGAGGCAGTGTGTGGAGGTCAGAGGTCAGCCTTAGTTGTTATTCCGCACTGTCTACCTTGTCTGAGGTAGTTTACGGAGGTCAGAGGACAGGCTTAGTTGTTAGTCTTCCCCTGTACCTTG
Organism: Dipus sagitta; assembly: GCA_036346955.1. Taxonomy (NCBI): domain Eukaryota; kingdom Metazoa; phylum Chordata; class Mammalia; order Rodentia; family Dipodidae; genus Dipus; species Dipus sagitta. The sequence goes on from CM070788.1 coordinate 33,544,961, forward strand.
TCTGAGTCAGTGTGTGGAGGTCAGAGGGCAGCCTTAATTGTTAGTCCTCGCCTTCTACCTTGTCTGACTAAGTGTTTGGCGATCAGATGTCACGTGTTGTAGTTATTCCTCACCTTCGACATTTTATGAGGCAGTGATGGAGGTCAGAGGGCAGCCTTAGTTATTAGTCCTAGTCTTCTACCTTTTTCTGAGTCAGTTTGTAGAGGTCAGCGGGCAGCCTTAGTTGTTAGTCCTCGTCTTCTACATTGTCTGAGTCAGTGTTTGGAAGTCGGAGGGCAGCCTCAGTTTTTCATCCTTGCCTTCTACCTTGTCTGAGTCAGTGCTTGGAGGTCAGAGGGCAGCCTTAGTTATTCGTCCTCTCCTTCTACCTTTTCTGCGTCTGTGTTTGGAGGTCAGAGGGCATCCTTAGTTGTTAGTCCTCCCTTATACCTTTTCTGAAGCAGTGCACAGAGGTCAGAGGTCAGAGGACAGCCTTAGTTTTTAGTCCTTGCCTTCTACCTTGTGTGTGGCCATGTACGGAGGTCAGAGCCCAGCCTTAATTGTTATTCCTCATCTATCTTGTCTGAGGCAGTGTATGGAGTCACAGGGCAGCATTAGTTCTTCGTCCTTGCCTTCGATATTGTCTGAGGCAGTGTGTGGAGGCCACAGGGCAGCCTTAGTTGTTAGTCCTAGTCTTCTACCTTGTCTGAGGCATTGTAAGGAGGTCAGAGGGCAGCCTTAGTTGTTAGTCCTTGTCTTCTTCCTCGTTTGTGTGTTCCTGAGCAGCTGGTCTGTGAGCATCTGGAGGTGTTTCTGTCTCTTTCTTTCATCTGGCTGTAAATACAGTGGGATTACAGACATATGTGCTATGTCCTTGCTTAACATGGATTCTAGGTGTCTGAACTTAGGACTTCATATGTATACAGCACTACTACCCACTGAGCTGTCTCCTAAGCCTAGGAAATCAAATTTCTTTACTTGATCTTGTTAAATATCTAACACATGTTAGATTGTATGTAGCTTTATAGGGTTGACTGAAGTTTCTGTAACCATGGTACAATGATTGAATGACTCTTATATGAAGGAAGGTAAAAACTCTATCACAAGGCTGAAGATATAGCTTAGTGGGTAAGGGTTTTCCTGTAAAGTCAAAGGACCCAGATTTGATTCTCCAGGACCCACATACCATATAAGCCAGATGCACATGTTGGCATCTGTGTTTGGAGTTCATTTGCCATGGCTGGAATCCCTGGCATGCCCATTTTTTCTCTCTTTCTTTCTCTCTCTCTCTCTTCCTCCCTCCCTCTCACTGAAATAAATAGTAAAAACAAAATAATAAAAATCTCTATCACTTTTTTTCTTAAATTTATCTCAGCTTTGAGAAGAACTGGAGATACTTTCTTCTATGTGAAAGAAAGGTTATCTGAACATACAGCACATTGTTATGGCCTCCTTGGTTTAAATGTTGATTATACCTTAATCTCTTCATCCTGCTTCCCACATGTTAAAAGGTCACATATTGTCTTATTTTATCTTCAGATCATTTGTACTCTCTGCTCACCTTAGAGAAAGACAGACTTCTCATAGAAAGGATGTGCCTGGATGTGTGTGCTGGAGACAGAATATTTACTGTTTCCTTATTTGACTAGGAAGGCAGTGGTGGTGTCTGTAGTACCCAGCTGACCATGGGATTAGAGCTGGACATGGTGCGAGGCTAATAATAGGCAGGACAAGGAACAGAAGGTTTGCTCTTCTCCTGGCTACGAGGTATGTATATCTTCCAATTTGTCTTTCCTTTTCTTTTTCTTTTCCTTTCTCCTTTCCCCCTTTTCCTCTCTTACCTTTTTCTCTTCTCTACTTTTCTCTCTCTTTTTCTATCTCTCTCTCTTTTTTGGGGGTGATGGAACCCAGGGCCTTACACACATGAGGCAAGCTGTCTTCAATTGAGGTATATCCTCACCCCTCATTTCTCTTTCTATACAGCTGCACATGTGTGTCAATATACATAATCACATACAAAGCACACAATCTATCAGTGAGTAAATACAAGTATCATGGTTGTAATAAATGTGCACCTTCTATAGTGCTACCTATATGAACTGGCTTTTTCAGTACAATGTTTTGGGAAAGTAAGATACTCCATTCAGACACTAAGGAAGGAGGAGGGCAGACTCCAGTAATTGGGATTACAATTCTCTCCCAGATTGTTGAAATCTGTATTTAAATGAATGAAGCAGGGATCATATTTAAATTAATGTAAACAAAACAAAACAAAACACTTCTTTAGTTTTTGTTCATCTGGATTTATAGGTTAAGGTTGTTACCTTCTGATGTTCTAGCATGGAGCACAAATATTAAACAATTAATTATTGCTGTATCTTGGAAACATAGACTAGTTGTGCCTAGTTAGGAATTTGCTTATGGGTAAGGTGTATTGGACAGGAAATAATTCACAGGGCAATGATATATTACCTACTACCTTTAGGATAAATAAGTTAGCTTGGTCAAGAGAATGTTAAAAAGTATTGCATGAAGCAGAGATGGAATGCCATGAGATGGAAAAGTGTGGCTTAGGCATGTAGTTGAGGAGAAGAATTTTTTGAATGCAAAGAGGACTGGCTTGGATTGAGTCAGGCTTGCTAGATCATATTAAACAAGATTCATAATGGAGTATGGACAGTTAGTGAAGGTTTGAAAAGTGAAATAAAAGATTTTAATTCTTTCAGATTAACTATGTTTTTGGGGCTGGGTCTAATTTAAACAGAGACAAAGGGGATTTGGAGGACCAATTAGTAGGTCTTATAATTTGAGTATGTTATGGCAGGAAGGATGGTGAGAGCTTGTAATGAAGATATTTTAAGGAGTTGGAATCAGAATGTGATGACTAATAAGGGACATGAGACAGAGCTATAAAGAGTGGGAATGTTTTCTAAGTTTTTGGCTTGAGCACAAAGGCAGAAGAAGTAAAATTATGACTGAAACATTCTTGGTTGCCCACCAGAACCAAACAATAAGACCCTATTGCTTAAGATGACACATGTGTAGGTTACAGGATATGGAGAAATTGAATTAAACTGGGAGATTCCTCATGCTGACTAGGTGTCTAGTGCTGGACAGTGCCATGTAGGCTGATGCAGAAGAAAAGTCATCAACAGTCGTACCCAGTAGTGTAACTTATGAGCTATAGAACTAGCCAGCCAGGCAAGATGTACCCACCAGCGCAGTAGTGGCATGACTGTTGAGTAACCAACTGCTATCTGATTGAATTATAGTTATGTTCAACAGGAAAATCTATACTAAATACTAATAACTTAGCCAAAAGCTGATGATCTGGAAGGTCATAGGCCCTAGGGGGAAGCTGCTACTATTATTTGACTAAATGAATATGTTGTGCTCATGAAATTGCCCTGGAAATGTTTATGTTTATGTCCATAGATTAGTGCTGCTCTCACTTTTGCTTAGAGAAGTTTCTTTTTGTAGATGGTGGTAACTACTGGAAGACCAAAGACTCATCAAAGTCCTGACAAATGACAGTTAAGTGCTCTACATCAAATAAGACATGTTTAACATGCCCATCAAGGCTCATGGACTATTGAGAAGGAGGTGGTGGAATGAATATGAGAGTCAGAGGATAGGGAGGAGTGCTTTTGAATGCTGTCTTTTGGACATGAAGTAGCCATTGCATTCATGACCTCACAGCAGCTGTTGGTACCTGCCCATTATTGGACCATCAACATATCATCATGGGTGATGGAGGAAGGAATCAAAAAGACACCAGAGCAGAAGAACCACTTGGAAAAGAAAAGAAGGTTATATGGAGGGGGTATTGTGGAAGGGGGACAAAAGTGAGTAGATTATGATCAAGATATATTATCTGCATGTATGAAAATTGCCAATATCACTATATTATAAAAAGAAAGCCTTGATGAACATGTTTTGGATTTGGCTTTGAGTACAACATGAGTGATATGCTTTGGAGATACTGTAGGTTTAATATGTATGCAACGACAGCTACATTACTGACCATAACAATTCATTGTTGCACTAAAGTGATTATAATGAATATAATTTCCAATTCTGATAACTTAAAAGTAGATAATTTTATTTCATTAGATCAATTAAAGATAAATGATTTTATTTTATTAGAAACCTTAAAATAAAATTTAAAGATAAATTCAAATGGATTTGAACCTTATTACTTTGACCAAAAAAAGGCCAAGATAGGTTTTGACACTAAAGAAATTTATTCTGGCTTCCAGATGACAAGAAACTGATGGAAGAAATATTCTAGAATAACACAACACTTTCAATGGGTGAGCATCCACTGATAAGATATGAGGTTCTGCCTTGCTGAAGACACCTTATGTGGTTGACACATAAAATGTAATGGCATGGCTGGAAGCTGGAATAGAGTCAGTCCCCAGACAGTCAGTGCATCTAGTGCCAGAAGGTGCTACATGGGCGACTGGGGGAAAATGACCAATATCTGTCCAAGCAACTCATGGTCTAATCTACTTAGCAGCAAATAACCTGTCGTGATGCTCACACAAGTGCAATAGTGGTGCACAGCCATGGTGGGAAACCAACTGCTCTTGATTTGGGTAACTGATCCCCTTAGTGGTATAAGACCCATATCTGGAGCTGGGAAACAAGTCAGAACCATATCCAAACATAAGCCTGCTCTCCATTATCAAGCTACCACCAATTGTGGGCTACAAGAGGGCCTACACCTATTAAATTCTCTCTAAAAAAGTAAGGGTTATCTCATATGTCTGGTGCTAACTTACTGTCCATTGGAGAATCTGCTTCTCTTTTTCAGATAGATGTAGATCCTAAGGAGAGAGCCACCCCATCATACCTCAAAAGGGCCCCAGCTGAAACTAAGAACAATTGGCGAAACAAGCAAGGGTGCTGTTTTCTTGGGAAACTGGGTACCAGCACAAGGGTGAAGGAGATCAACACAGAGAAAAATCAACTCCTACCAAATCAGAGATCCAGAGACCTAGGGGCCCCCAACACCTCTTCACTGAAGCAGACCAAAAATGAACCCAACATGGCTCAGGGAAATTTTGCAGAAGAGGGGGCAGAAAGAATGTCAGAGCCACATGTTGGGTCATGATATGCAGAGACATTTATTTTACACATAACTGTGGGCTGACTCCATAATGCATGACCCATATACCTCAACAAGGAGGGGCCAAGGGGAGGAGGTAGGTCATGGAGGAGCCTAATAATGGTACCCAATTGACTGTATTCACTCAGTACAAAACTAATTAATAATAAAAAAAACCTCCTTGTCAAATGGTTAATGAAAACCATAGTCCAGGCATTCGTACTTGTAGGATCCAAGTGATCTGTTACAAGAAACATTTGTCTTATTTGACCTGTAATATAGTTAAATAGCAACCTTTCTTCTTCAATATCCAGTATAAACTTCAAATTGCAGACAGGAAAGAGTTAAACAGTTTCTGTGTGCCTATCACAGTTAGCAGCATTTGGGGAGATATTTTGAAATGGAAAGAAGAAAAGACCATGAACAAGGAAGCCTGTTATTCCCAACAGTATGCTCTTCCTTGTGGTCTTCAGTCTGACAACTCTTCCTGTTTGTAGTGCCAATGGAGCAAAGTGCCTGAAGTGTGCAGAGATGGGTACTGAGTGCAGTCAGAAAAAGCAGGGTGAATCTGTCTGACTCCAAACATGTAATGGGCTTTCTTCCCAAGGAAGGGATGGAGAGGCCAACCTGCTCAGTAAATATCAGCAGAAATATACGGGAAAACAGTGTGCTGGTTTCTATGAGAGCACCTGAAATTGTGCTGTTGACTGTGTTGATTCAGTGAAAGGTTGTGAGGATGAAATAAGATAATACACAACAGATACTGTCCTTCTCGTAAACACTGAATAAATATTAGCTGTTACCACTATGGACTGGGCTGGTTACCAAGCCCAGAGATGAAGTATGGCCAATACAATAACTTAAACTATGGGTGCATGAGGGAAGAGATCACATTCACTATGTCAGGAACTTTGTCAGGTACTTTATATAAGTGATCTGTCTTCATTATCATACCATGAGTGTGCAGAAATAGTGACATCTCCATGTTACACAGTCTTATGGTTTGGATCTTAATTGTCCACCCACAGCCATGTGGTAAAGGCTTTATTCCACTGTGTGTCACTGTTGTGAGGTGATGCAACCTTTAGGAGGTGGGGCCTAGTGGAAGGAATTGAATTCATGGTGGGTATGCCCTTGAAGGGGATGTTGGGACTCTGGTCCTCTTCCCTCTCCTTTGTCCTCCCAGCTGCTATACAGTGAGACGTTTTGCTCCAGCACATGCTCCTGGCCATGATACTTTGTCTTACCACAGGTGCAGTGTGATAGGGTCAAGTGATCTTGGACTGAACCCCTCTAAAATCATGAGCAAAAATAATTCTTTTTTCTTTTCAGGCTGTTTGTCTCTGTTTATTTTTTTAATAGCTATGGGAAGCTGACAAACACAGGGGGAGAAATTAAAATGTGATGTTACAACAATTTGTCCAAGGACAGAGCTTGACAACAGTGGGGCCTGATATAGAAGTCTATCAGTTACACAATACTTTCAAGAGTTACTGTTCTTCTACCTGTTTTAGAAGAACCTGGATTATCAAAGAAAAGCCCCAAAACCTACACAAGCCTTCTTGGCCCATTTCCCACTGCATTATGCTTGTGAATTGAAGGATTGACAACATGGATATGGCTCTTTAGACTCCCCAGAGCCTTGTATAGTGCCTGGCACTTAGTAAGTATTACACAGTATGGCCCACAAAGGTATGAAAACAGATAGCAAACACAAGGAGAATTGATAACATTATAGCAGTCACAGTTTCACAGCATAGGGTCTTCACTGGGTCAACCAGTTACACAGAGTGTGATATACATTAACTGGGGTACAAATTCATTCTAGTTTATCATTATATCCTATAGATTCTCAGAGCAATGCTTTTCACAGACTATTACTTAGTAACTTTTTAATGCATGTGTGTACATATATGTGCATGTGTATGGACATATTCATGTGTGTGCAGTTGCATGTGTGTGGGTAGGTGCACGTGCATGCCCATGCATGTGGATGTCAGAGGACAATCTCTTGTCTTATTCCTCACAAACTTTGTCAAACTTTTATTTTTGAGAGAGGGTTGCTCATTAGCTTGAAGCTCACCAATTAGGCTGTGCTGGCTACTGAGCCCAGGGAGCTCTCTGTCTCTGCCTCCCCAGTCCTAAGAATGACTAAGTTCTGCATCACCATTCACAGTTTTAGGTGGGCTCTTGGGGTCAAATTCAGGTTCTCATGCTTTCTAGACAAGCAGTTTATAGACTGAACTATCACTCAAACCTTAATTTCTTATTCGTTTTTTTTTATTATTATTTTAGAGAGAGGGAAAGGGAGAGAGAATTGGCATGCCAGGGCTTCAGCCACTGAAAGTAAATTCCAGATGCTTGTGCCACCTAGTGGGCATGTTTGACCTTGCACTTGCCTCACCTTTGTGTGTCTAGCTTATGTGGGATCTGGAGAGTCAAATGTGGGTCCTTAGGCTTCACAAGCAAGCACCTTAACTGCTAAACCATCTCTCCAGCCCTAATTTTAATTTCTAATGATAAAATAATAAGATATTCTATGATCATTCTATCTTTTGGTAGGAATTTGTGTTTCAAAGTTATTGACATTTGGTGCATTCACCTCTTTGAATCTTTTTAAAAATATATTTTATTTTTACTTATTTTTGAGAGAGAGAGAGAGAATGGGCACACTAGGGCCTCCAAACACTGTAAACAAACTCAAGATGCATGTGCCACCTTGTGCATGTAGCTTATGTGGGTCCTGGGGAATCAAACTTGAGTCCTTTGGCTTTACAGGTAAGCACCTTAACTGCTAAGGCATCTCTCCAGCCCTGTCTTTGAATCTTAATTCATTAAATTTATCACAGTTTAAAAAATTTAAAGCTAATGTCCAAGCCACATCAAAGATAAAAAGTAAGAAATGGCAACAATTCTAAGAGCAACATTTTGCCTTATGTCCACAGCACAATGTTTTCATTTTTTAAAAAAAATATATATATATTTATTTATTTGAGAGAGAGAAAGAGGCAGAGAGAGAGAGAGAGAGAGAGAGAGAGAGAGAGAGAAGGAGAGAGAGAATGGGTGCGCCAGGGCCTCCAGCCACTGCAAACGAACTCCAAATGCATGCACCCCCTTGTGCATCTGGCTTATGTGGGTCCTGAAGAGTCGAGGATCCTTTGGCTTTGCAGGCAAACGCCTTAACTGCTAAACCATCTCTCCAGCCCATACTTTCATTTTTTAAGCTCAAGGCCAAGCCTATTATCAACATTATATCAATCTTTGTAAACTGGCAGCACTAGCTGTCCAGTGTCCTCAATTAGTTTAGATTTGAGACTATTAGTTCGCCTAAGAAAGTAAACACTTCAGTAGATCAGGCATTTGCTAGGTAATGTACATGAAGATGGTGGAAAATAACATTGACAGTATTAAGACTCTGGTACTTTATTTTCTGAGAAAAAAAGCAACCAGGAACAGAGAAAGGAAGCCAGGGTGGAGGAAGCTGGGAGGTTCCTATCAGCTTCCATCTAACTGAGGATGTGCATCACAGGCACAGAAGCACAAACCTGCTCAGTCTCTCTCCCATCTGTAACTTCATGCTGCATTTGGAAGAGTGAAAACACATGCTGGAAACTTACTAAGACAAAGCAAAATTGTGAAATCTCAGCACAGGATTTTCCTGCGGCTAAAAGGCTGAGCTGTTCTGGAAACATTTGGATTCCTTTTCTGCTTCCTCTGGGTCTCAAAGCATAACTTTTTAAACATAGGTAATGCTTTCTATACTAGAAGTAACCATTGAGCATTAGTCAGACATTATTTCCCAATCTTGTCCAGGAATTGCAGCATTAGAAAATGCAAATACAGCCGGGCATGGTGGCGCATGCCTTTAATCCCAGCACTGGGAGGTAGAGGAAGGAGGATCACTGCAAGTTTGAGGCCACCATGAGACTCCATAGTGAATTCTAGGTCAGCCTGGGCTAGAGTGAGACCCCAGCTTGAAAACCAAACAAACAAACAAAAAGAAAATGCGAATACTGATAGTTATTGATTATTTAACAAAAGAAAGAAGAAGGGAATTAAAACTCTTATTTAAATGTTCTATTATTTAATGAGCTCTCAAGTGTTCTTATTAGCCCCAGTTACCATGGAAATAATTTAATGTGGAGAGAGAGTTCAGAATAACATGGAGGTGGTGTTTGGGAGCACCTCCACAGAGAAGCAAAGCAAGAAGCATGTGCAGCTTGAGTGGCCAGTGGACATGTGCATCTGCTCTTAATGCTTCTGAAACTGGATTTTGATAAGTTGACTGGGGACAAAAGACAGCATAATTATTTTTATTTTTTCCAGTCCCAGAAATTGAACTCAGAGTCCTGTGCATGCTGGGCAAGTGCATTGCTGCTGACCTATATCGCCAAACATTGATTACTCTACAAGCTTAAATGGTCACTGTATTTTGTATCCTTTATATGCCTGATTCTCTGTGAGTCAATGTGCCTGTGATGGTTAATTTCAGTTGTCATTTAGACTAGATTTAGAATCTGAATCACCTAGGAGATACAGTGTTTGGAGTGTCTGTGAGGGTTTTTGCAGAGAAGTTTAGCTGTAGAGGGAAGACACAGCCTGGATGTGGGTGGCACTATTGCACAGCCTGGGATCCTGGATTGAATAGAAAGGGACAAAAAGAGAAAGTGAGCTGAACAGCAGCATTCATCTGCCCCTGCTTCAGGACTCTGTACACAACGTAATCATCTGCCTCACACTCCCTCTACCAGGACTTCCCTGACATGGTAAGACTATATCCACTCAAATTGTGTGTCCCAAATACCCTTCATTCCTTAAGTTGCTTTTGTAAGGCATTTTATCACAGGAACAAGAAAAAATAACTAATCCTGTAACCCAAATACTTTTCTTAGACATCAAAAGGAAATTAGGTGATACAGAAATATCCTAACATTATAGTACTCTATATGAACTCTGGATTATAAAAGGGACTTCCCTTCAGTTTGATGCAAAGGAATTAAAAAACAAAACTCTTTCATTGTGTAGAGTGTGATGAATGTTACAGAAAGTAGGGCTGTCCCCAACTCACACATAGAATATTGCCTTTCCTCTATTACCTGCATCAACTGAGTACTGTAATCAATGCGACCTTCTCTTAATGACTCTCTCAGTGGCAACAGCGATGAGCTTCTTCATGAAGGAAAAGAACTTGAACTTGAGAGTTGGAAGCCCTGGATTCCTCAGCTGATTTTATCTTTCAGTAGTTCTAAGGTTGCTGGCAAGTTACCAAGCATCTCTGCACCTGGGTCAGGGGAGATGCTCAGCAGGAAAGAGTACTTGCTACTCAAGCATGAGGGCCTGAGAAAGTCTGAGACAATCCAAGGTCAGTTACCCAGCACCCATGTGAAATGCTTGGGAAGGCCACCTATGTCAGTAACCCCAGTCTGGTATGGGGTGAAGACTGGAGCATCACTGGGCCTCCCTTACTGTAAAACTTGTCTATACCTCAATCTATTTGTAGACTCAGAACAGCATCAGCTTGCCAAAGTCGTAAAAACGAAGTAAGATGCTCAGCAATGCTCATTCCCTTCTTCCTGTCAATCACACAGGGAAACCTACCATCCTTGTCAAGAAACACTGTTATAACATGAAGGCCTCTTTAGACATGGTACCCAGAAAGAGTTAACTCCTGCTTTTACTCTAGTCTCTCTTAGTAGTAACTACATCCTAATTGTCTTCTGAGCAAAATTACCTAATGTTATCATTTGAGATATACCCATGACCAAGAACATCACACATATATTCCCTTGTGCTTGATTCAAATGACAAAATTGGGCTTGTTAGCCCTAGGTATAGGCAGGTGGAACAGGCCTGGAAGAATATTTTTTTTTGTTTTTTGAGGCAGGGCCTCACTCTAGCCCAGGATGACCTGGAATTCACTATGTAGTCTCAGGCTGGCCTTGAACTCACCGTGGTCCTCCAACCTCTGCCTCCCGAGTGCTGGGATTAAAGATGTGTGCCACCACACCCGGCTTTGGAAGAATTTCTTTTCCCTTGTGGGGATCCTGGCCATGAAGGCCATAGAAGAAAGCAGAGAACTAAAACCTCCATCCTAATGGCTTCCTTCCCCTCCCTCCCTCCCTTCTTTTCTTCCTTCTTTCCTGTCTTCTTCCCCTTCTGTTTCCTCCCTCCCTCTCTCCTTTCCTTACCACCTCCTTCTTCTTTTCTCTTTTTTTGCAGCTCCTAGATTGAGCATATCTAAAACTAAACCCAGCACGCCCTGACTTTCTATCACATGGGCCAAGAATAGTTCCAACACTTTCAACTGAGTGGATTTTGACTGATGCCTACAAAGAAATAGATTAACTTGATGTCTGAGTAAATTTAAACTTGAGTTGAATCATTTTTTACTTGCAAACTCATTGCCTTAGGTGTTCCGCCTAGTGCATTATTTTTTTAATGCATTTAGGAAAAAATCATCTAACATTCTCTGTAATTGTATTGGAGTCATAATCTAAGAAGCACAATAGGGTCTTGTATCTTCAGGAAAGAACTCTCTCAGAGAGCATTATTAGAAGAATAAGAGCACATCTTTGCCACGATACAGACCTGTAGCTGCCTGTGTGTGGTGTAAATAAGAACAGGTTGACAGTATACATTCAGCTTGGAATTGTTAAGCAATCCCACATCCATCCACATATGAGATGGGGTAGACACAGACAAAGAGGGGATGCTACTGTAGAACACGATGAGAAGTGAGTCAGATTTGTTATCCCAGGAGTGCTATAGAGCCCAATTAGTAATGTGAAAGAGAGATAAATTTATTCTTTAGAGATAAACTGTGAATCTTTGAAAGATAGCAAACAACTTGGGAAACTCCATCTAACCCTTGACATCCACAGAGTTCACGGTTGAGAGTAGAGACTCTCACTACTGAGTCATGTGCCCTTGTTTAGCCTCTTTAAGACTGTGTGACTCAAACCTACTTATTATTATTGGGTCATGTGGCCATTCTCTGATCTTGTTGCGGGGAGCTCAAAATGAATCAAGGACTGGAGAGATGGCTTAGCGGTTGAGGTGCTTGTCGGCAAACCAAAGGACCCAGGTTTGATTTTCCAGTAACCATGTAAAGTCAGATACACAAAGTGGCACATGCCTCTGGAGTTCATTTGTAATGGTTAGAGTCCCTAGGGTAACCATTCTCTATCTTCCTCTTTCTCTCTTGCTCTAAATAAATAAATAAATAATTTTTAAAAAATCATTATTTTGCCGGGTGTGGTGGCGCATGCCTTTAATCCCAGCACTCTGGAGGCAGAGGTAGGAGGATCACCATGAGTTCGAGGCCACCCTGAGACTACATAGTGAGTTCCAGGTCAGCCTGGACTAGAGTGAGACCCTACTTCAAAAAAACAAAACAAAAAAAATCATTATTTTGATCCTTATTTTTTTTTTTTTTTTTTGAGGTAAGGTCTCATTCTAGCCCAGGCTGACCTGGAATTCACTATGGAGTCTCAGGGTGGCCTCGAACTCACTGTGATCCTTCTACCTCTGCCTCCCAAGTGCTGAGATTAAAGGCATACGCCACCATGCCTGGCTTTGATCCTTATTTTGATGCCTTTGAAAGCCACTGGACCACTGGACCACTGGACAAACCTGAAACCAACGTGTTTTTTTTTTCCAGCATAAATCTACTTTTACATTAGTCTGTTTCCTTCCCCTGCCTTTCTCTGTAGCTTTCTTAAGGTAAGTGAAATATTAATGATTATAAAATCTAACCTTTAGGGTACAATCAAATCCTTTTAAAACAATTCTTCTAATGAGAGAAACTGTTACAGATTTTTCCTCCCTTTTCATTCTCTTGCAGCTGGTTTTCAGGCAAAGTCCTAGATTCATTCTTAATTTTGACTCAGCCTTTCTTTCCAGCAGAACAAGTGGTGGGGAAATTGTTTTCTTTAGACAGCAGCAGCAGCAGCAGCAGCAACAGCATTTCTGTGTTATTTGTTTGGTTTTGCACTGCAACATAGCATCTTGTGTGGCTGCTAACTTGAACTGTCATCCTTCTAGGAACGTATCATTCGTACTTTAGCTGTTTAATTATTGAATGTGGAAATAATTTTTTGCCATGTGACTATTTTAAAATGGAGCAGTAGACAAATTGTATTTTGCCCCAAATTTCACTGTAGCTCAGAACCACTGCACATTGCAGCATTGTCTGGTAACACCATGTGTGAGCTCTGTGAAACCAAAGTTCTACCCTGTACAGAGGTGTTCAGAAACCTGCATGAGCTAAAACTGCTGATCACAGGCTTTTTCTGATTTGACTGGTCAGTAATACTTGACCAGTCTTACCTTATAATTAAAATAGTTATCTTACACCCCACCAGGATGGTTTTGCCCTTGCTGAGTGTCTACAACATGTGATAGATACACCTTTTCAGTGCCTGCTGGCTCCCCCCCCCCCCGCCATCCCTAAATGCTTTCAGGGACGAGTTCCTCTATTTCTTTTTCATGTCCTGTCTCTTCCTGGGGATTTCCATCCTGATCGTCTGCTTATAAAGTGATGATAGCTCAAGTTATATATCCAGATGGGATTTTCCCACCAAAACAGAAAATCCCAGCATCATCTCAACTTAGATGTCTACTTGACACCTCAAACTTATTATGTCCAAAGCACAGCTTCTGGTATTTCTTCCAGACTTGGTTGTCCTGAAACATTCTCATCTAGTTAACATCTCTCTTCTTAATTCTTTTAGCTTCCAAGTTTAAAATGTCAGTATTGCAGTTGACACCTATCTCTCTCCTGGATCATATCTAGTCTGTCTTGCCAATTTTCAAAATGTGTCCTGAATTTGTCCATTTGTCACCACCTTTGCAGCTTCTATCCTGGTCCAAACCACCATCAGCACTCACCCAGATCATTACAATGGCTTCCTGTCACTGGGAATGTGCCCAACACACAGAACAATCTGGTGTGAGGACTTTTCCCTTTTCTGATCAACTTGATGATGGCTCCCACATCAGAATGAATGTGGTGTCCCAGACCTTACATGACCCAAACCAGAGATATCACAGAAATAATTTCCTTTAATCTATACATACTGCTGGTGGGAATGTAAACTATTCCAGTTACTATAGAAATAAGAGGGGGGTTCTCAAAAAACTTAAAGAAAATCTACCATATGACCCAACCATACCATTCCTGGATATTTCCCAAAAGAGCTACAAGTCAACATATCACAGAGATATTTGCATATCCATGTTTATTCCAGCACTATTCACAATAGCTAACTTATGGAACCAACCAAGGTGTTTAACAACAGAGAACTGGATAATGAAGTATATAGTTTTAGCCATAAAGAAAAATCAAGTGTTGCTACTTACAGAAAAATGGATGCAGCTAGAGCTAAGTGCATGAAGTGAATTAAGCCAGCCTCAAAAGACGAAAATGCTTTCTCTCATTTGTGTTTCCTGAATTTTATATAAATACATCAAGTTATGTATGTATAGATGACATGAAAGTAGAAGTGAAACAGTTTAAGAAACAAAGGGAGCCAGCTAGAGGGGAAAGGAAGAGAAAAGGGAAGGTTGAGAGCTGGTGGAATGCTTGACATAGAATATTAAACTAAAATAGAAAATAGAATATATCCTTTGTAGGAAGCAGAATGTTCACATGGTAGGCATATTTCTGCCTCAGGAAATTTGCATTTTCTATTATTGCTGCCTGGCATGATCTTCCGTCAAATATTCACATGGGAAGCTCCTTTACTAACTAACATTAAGCTTTTACTAGAGAGTAGCTTCAAGCTGGCTTTTCCTCTAACATGTTATCACTCCATGCAATACTTCACATTCTACTCCCTGACTTATGTGGTTTTTTATTTTATTTTATTACTTTTTATGTTTTTTTTTTAATTTGAGAGAGGAAAACAGGGAGAGAGAGAGAGAGAGAGAGAGAGAGAGAGAGAGAGAGAGAGAGAGGCAGAGAGAGAATGGGCGACCAGGGTGTCTAGCCCCTGAAAACGAATTCCAAATGCATATGCCACCTTGTACTAATGGCTTATGTGGGTCTTGGGGAATCAAACCGTGGTCCTTTGGCTTTGCAGGCAAGCACCTTAACCTCTAAGACATCTCTCCAGCCCTACTTTTATTTATTTTTTATGAGAGAGATAGAGAGAGAGAGCAAGAGCAAGAGCGAGGGAGAGAGAGAGAATTGCCTCACCAGGGCTTCTACCACCGCAAACAAACTCCAGACATGTGTTTCACCTATGACCATGTGCGACCTTGCATACTTGTGTCACCTTGTGTGGTTGGTTGATGTGGGATCTGGAGTTGAACATGGGTCCTTATGCTTTGCAGGTAAGCACTTTAACTGCTAAGCCTTCTCTCCAGCCCTACATGGATTTGTGTGTGTGGGGGGGGAAGGAAGGGGTGACTACCAATGTTTAATTACAAGGAGTTCCAAGTCTCAGAAAGACATTAGAGAAATAAGGCCCCTAAAAAAGGATTTTATCAGGAGATGTGCTTACCAGTGAAAAGGCCTGAACAGCCCTCGTGATGTTGCAGTGTCCTGAATAGAGCAAGCTACTTAGAGTGAGTAACTGCTCTGTAGTTCATCAGAGCTGCTTTGTAAAAGTTCCACACACAAGGACTAGGAGCCTGGCTCAGTGGTAAAGTGCTTGCCTAAGATGCAAGAGGTCCTGAGTTTAATCTCCAGTACTGAAAAACAAAACAAAACAGAACAAAAGTGCCACAAATTAGATGGCTTAAGCAGTAGAGATTTATTGTCTCACGTCCTGGGGACCAGAAATCTGAGATCAAGATGATGGAAGTACTGATTCCTTCTGAAAGCTGAGAGGAAAATCTTGTTCTGCATGTTTCTCTTAGCTTCTACTGGTTTGTGGGCAACCTTTGAAGTTCTTTGGCCTGCAGAAGTTTACCCTATCTCTGCCTTCTTCACATGTCATTCTCCCAGTTTAAGTGTGCCTCCAAACCCTCCCTCCACTCCCCCCACCCCACCAGGTAGGGTTTCACTCTAGTCCAGGCTGACCTGGAATTCACAATGTAGACTTAGGGTGATCCTCCTACCTCAGCCTCCCAAGTGCTGGGATTAAAGGTGTGCGCCACCATGTCCAGCTCAATCTCCCCTTCTTATAAAGACTTGTGTCATATGGGATTAGGAGCCCACTGTAATATGACCTCATCTTAAGTAATTAATTCTGCAACCTTCTCTTTCCAAATAAGGTCATATTCTTAAGTACTAGGGATTAGGGCTTCAACACACGAATTTTGGAGAGACACAATTGAATGGTAACAACTATAGCCTTCAAATCTATACAGGATTATCTGAGGGCCAAAGAAGGATGCAAAATTTTGTTGTGTAACTTTTCCTGCATGGATATAAAGAAGTGTCTATTCACTCTTCATACAAAGGGTGCCAGCAGACAAAAGAAAAGATTCTATTCAGTTCTAGTGAACCAATGAGTTTGTTGGCGTTACAAATGCATGGGTGATTCACAGGCAGTTATAGCACCAAGAACTCCCACTTTAGTCAATTGTTTATCTCATGATGATTTCTGTGAGTCCTCTCTTCCTTTTACACTAGGGTATGTCAATAAGCTCCAGCGAGTCTTCTGTGGTGACCACAGCTGCCCTATTTTAAGACAAGAATGGATATGTCAAGGCTAGGATAAATAATTATATACAGATAACCACAGGGAGGCAACAGGAATAGCGGGAAGAGTCGCAGGAAGAAGAGAGACTCGCACATCCTAGCAAAGGAAGAATCAGTACACTGGCTTCCTTCATGGAGAGGGAATGCCCATAGCAGTAAAAGAGCAGACACTAGCTGATTGTCTAGCAGTTTTGTAGATGGGATTTGTGCCAGGAGTGGACCTTTAGGTCTGAAATCCAAAGTGACAGAATTTAATGGGGATGCCTGGGCTTACTTGTGAGGCAAGTTGTTCCACAAAGCACCTTGGCCCAGGATTTGGGTTCATGACATGGTCCCATGGGCTCAACTGTCTTTGGTCTTGACAGCTATGGCTCTCTATGCTGACTTGCTTGCATCCCAAGAGCTCAAGGCCTGAAGAAACCGAGGACTCTAGGAGAAGCTGAGGGCTCCTAGAGAAGGTGAGGACTCCAGGAGAAGCTGAGGGCTCCTCAAATTGGATCTGATGCAGGATTTAAAACTGTGGGGAAATGCCAAGAAGACAAGACCAATTCACCAATTTGAATATTTATGTGGGGAATGGCTGGTCCCTCTCTCCCAGCATAGTGCAGCAGGGACAGGAGCTTTATTGGTGGGGCTTGGGAGGCTGTGATAGACCCTCATATGTAGTATGAGATGGCTTGATACATCTGCCAGGCAATGAGGGTGAGGGGATCAGTCTCAATTGGCTCTGCTATATGGGGCATTTTGACAATTGTTAGGGGAGGGCTAAGCACTTCCAAAACTGAACCTATCAAGGGATGAAAAGGATTGTTATCATATAACACAACCTTCCACCATGTGCCATGTTCTTCAGAAGACATTCATTGATGGATAGCTAACTTAGTCATTAATTTATTCATCAAGCAAATGTTTTCCAAGTGTTTAGAATATACAAGACACTAGTGTGTCCTCCTACTTCTAAAGATTCTTTATTTGACTGTTTAAAACAAGGAAAAGTCAGAGCAAGTTGAAAGCCTATATCACATATTTTCCTCTTTTCTTCCATGATCAGGGACAGGTTCACTTTAGGGGGAGGTCTCTGACACAGAGGGATGGTCCAGGAAAAAATGCCAATTAACTAGGATTGTTTTTTTTATCCTCAAGTCATTTGGACAGAATTGAAATAATTTTGAAATAATTTGTATGTAAATTCAAATAATTCAGCTTCCAAATGATAAACTATGAGACTCCTAACAAGAATGATTTCATCTTTCCATATAAGTTCATATTGTTTTATTTATTATTCATTTATATGCATCCTAGTCCATAATAATTTGAAATGACATAAGGAAATACTTGAAATACACATGATAATGTGGAACTGGTAGGTAATGACAACACAAGGCAAAAATAGAATAAAAAATAAATTGAATAGTAAGTCAAGATTAGGAAAAATTAATGAGAAATTTAGTTCATACAGGTGGATACACTTGTTGAAACTGAACAAAAATAGGCACTGAGTTGCGTACGAGCCCAAATTAAAAGCTTTCTTTCCATAACTTCACATCTATGTGAACTAAAAGCTATCTGGTTAAAGTTCAGTGAAAACAGTTCCTCACAGAAATGTGCATACATTTTCTCCTTGTCTTTTAGTAATAAATATATTTTCTTCATGTTTTTCTTCTCCTTTAGATGAGTTTCCATGGATGCTAACTATGCAAAAAAGTAGAATGCTCTGTAAATAAAATGCACTCTTATTGTCATCTATTTAGCTAATTATATTAAATGATTTAACTATTTACTTGGAGACACACCAGAAATTTTAGTGTTTTAATGACTTCTGCCAGGGTATAAGCACTTAAACAACACATTTTATTGGCTTTCACTTATAATGTTAATGGATCATTCCAGAGATCCAATGTGCAGTCCCTCATTACCTTATACTACGCTGTCACATTTACAGTTTCCATGGTTCTGGTGCTTAATTTTAGGTGTGGCCCTGGCTGGATTATAGCATATGGAGAGGGCTGAGAAAGCACTATTTTGGTGGGAGTATCTGTGAAAGTGTTTCTGGAGGGGATCGACGAGTCAGTATGTTGACTGAGGAAGATCTGTTGTCATTGTGGGAAGATGTCATGGAATTTACTCAGGGTCTAAACAGAACAGAAACACAGATGAAAGATGCATTTTTGTTCCAGGAGCTCTCTTTTTTCCTGCGCTCAGATGTCAGAGCTCCAGGTTCATTGGCTTTGTGACTTTGGGGTTTATCCGAATGGCTCCCTCCCTTCTCAGGGCTTCAGCATAGGTCTAAAACCAGCAACTCCTTTGATTATGGGGTGTTTGGATTGAACTGAGCCATGTCACACTCATCTCAGGGTCAGACTACTGGTTGTGTCACTTAGTCTCCATAGCCATATGAGCTAGCCATGTTTATGTATGCACCTACCCAGTGTCCTTCAGCCTATGATGGAACTTCATCCAAAACATGCATGATTATTATTTTAGACTTTTATTGACAACTTTCATAAATATTCATGAAAGTTTTATAGTTACATAACAAAAGAAAGTCATAAGTCAAGGCACTTTTCAAATCCATTGGCTGACCATCAGGTAGGTGGGTGACAGCAGAGCCAGGAAATCTCCACCACAGACCTCAGATACTATCTGAAGACATTCTTAGCCCTTGCCTTGGAGAAGTGGGGGTCTGTTCTTGCAATCCACAACAGATTATACCTGATCAACTGAGAGTCATCAGGATGTTAGTTCAGACACAGAGATGGGCAATAAATGGCTATTAAGGGGTTAAAGGTAGGCCAAATTAATTTGGCTCCGATTTGCAAAATTTCATCTCTCTGTGGTCACAGCTGTATCAGTCCATTTAGTCTGGCTACAGCTATTTTCTTTCTTTTAATTTTTTTGTTTATTTTTATTTATTTATTTATTTGAGAGCAAAAGACAGAGAGAATGAGGTAGATAGAGAAAGAGAGAGAGGGAGAGAGAGAGAGAGAGAGAGAAAGAGGGCACGCCAGGGCCTCCAGCCACTGCAAAGGATCTCCAGACTTGTGTGCCCCCTTGTGCATCTGGCTAACGTGGGATCTGGGGAATTGATCCTCAGAGTGGGGTCCTTAGGCTTCATAGGCAAGCGCTTAACCATCGCTCCAGCCTGATACAGCTATTTTCTGTGAACTTTAGTTTATAAGGGGAATAGGAGTGGAATGCTGTAACTTGGCAACATATTGATATTTAATTGTCATTGTAGTAGTACTAAGAGATAAGAACTTTCAGAGGTGACAAGACCATGGGGACCCTATCTATTTAGGTAGGATTGATGCTGTTATACAAAGACAAGTTCTTGGGCTGGGGAGATTGCTTAGCACTTAAAGGCACTTGCTGGCAAAGCCTGGTGGCCCAGGTTCAAGTCCCCATTACCCACATAAAGCCAGATACACAAAGTGGCTCATGTGTCTGGAGTTCATTTGTCATGTCAGGAGGCCCTGGCACAGCCATAATCACTGTCTCTCCCTTTCTTTCTTCCTTCCTTCACTCCTTCTTTCCTTCCTTCCTTCCTTCCTTCCTTCCTTCCTTCCTTCCCTCTCTTCCTCCTTCCCCCCCCCTCTGTCTTTCCTTCCTTCCTTCTTTATTTCTCTCTCCCTCCCTCTTAATAACTAAATAAAAATATTTAAAAAGGGCAAGTTCACCCCCTCTTGTTCTTTTTTGACCTTTTGACTTTCTGTCACTTTCTATCACCAGATGCAAATTAGTGCCTTGAATTTGGACCTCCCAGCTTCCAGAACTATAAGCTAATGAAGTGCTCCATGTCAGGTATTCTAATATAGCCATCTTAAAGTAGCTATCTGGAATTATATCACACATATTGATGTTT
This sequence comes from Dipus sagitta, assembly GCA_036346955.1. NCBI lineage: Eukaryota > Metazoa > Chordata > Mammalia > Rodentia > Dipodidae > Dipus > Dipus sagitta. The sequence goes on from CM070788.1 coordinate 33,565,565, forward strand.
TTATTTGCCTTTATTGTGACTCTCTTACCACATCATTAATTTGTTCAAGACATTGTCTTTCTTTCACTGACTACTCCTAGACCAATTTGTGCCATGTGTTAGCCACTGGGCTGAATTATACATATAACAAAATTTTAATTTCAGAAGAGTTTTAGGTTTATAGAAAAAAGTGTTAATGATGTTTACAACACCCATTCTTTTGTTTTATTATTAAAATTTATATTTGTATTACACATTTATTAAAATTGATGAAACAACATTAACACATTATTATTAACTAAAGTTCACACTTTGTCAAAATGTCCTTAGTTTTTAACCCAGTCATTTTTCTGTTCCAGGTTTGTACCCTGGATATTACATGCCATCTAGTTGTTCTGTCTCTCTAGATTCTCTTGGCTGTGGTGGTTTTTCAGATTTTTGTTGTTGATGTTGTTTTGTTTTAAATGACCACAGTGGTTTGATGAATATAGGTCAGTAACCTGTCTTTGGGCTGGAATTTGGTATTTTTCTCATAGACTCCTATTATGTGTTTGGAGAATGTCATCCACAGAGGTGACGTTTCATTTTTATCTCACCCTGTAATGAACGCAGCTCGTTGTGATGGTGTACACCTGTAATCTCAGCTACTGGGGAGGTAGGGGCAGCATTCATGTTCAAGACCAGCCTGAGCTACATAGTGAGACCATGTTTGGAAACAAACAAGAACAAAAGGATACATACTGCAAACATGACATCATAATTCATGTAAGTTTACAAATTGTGGATGGGGGTTCCCCACTATAAAGTCCTTCCTTCTTTCTATTTTTTTTTCATATTGACCTTTGTTTTAAAGGAAGTCAATATGTGTAGCCCACATTCTTAAATGTTTCCTGCTCCTTAGAGTCAAGGGTTAGCTCCAGTCCCTTGGGAATGTACTACAGGATAACATAAAATACTTGGAATTCTTCTGCAAAATATTTGTCTCTTCCTTCCCATTTATTTATTCAATTCACATTTATTTATATCAGATTGAACTCATGAATATATACTTTATATGTTAGCTTATAATACAATACTGCTAGATTATGTTATTACTCAAAAATTTCCATCCTTGGCCATTGAACATTCTTTCAATTGATTCCAGTGCACTGTAATATTTTTATTTATTTGTTTGTTTGAGGAAAAGAGAGAGAGAGAGAGAGAGTGAATGGGTATGCCAGGGCCTCCAGCCACTGTAAATGAACTTCTGATGCATTCACCACTATATGCATCTCGCTTATGTGGGCTCTGGGGATTTGAATCTGGGTCCTTAGGCTTGGCTGGCAAGTGCCTTAACTGCTAAGCCATCTCTCCAGTACTCCAGTGCATTTTAGACAAATTCTGTCATTGTGTGTCTCACAATTACTATTTGACTCCATAAAAATGCTCTAGAAAAATTTTCTATATTTTTTATGTCAATCCTAGAGTCTGTAAGAAGGCTTATATTCCTCTTCTGACAATGGCACTAAAAGTTAGGTCTGGGTGGCTGAGGAGATGCTTAATAGAAGAAGTGTTTGCTGCACAAGCACGAAGACCTAAGTTTAATTTTCTGGTGCCCACATAAAATGCTGCACATGGTGGCATGGTTTGTAATTCCAGCCTTGAAAGGCAGAGAGAGGAGGTTTCCTAAGGCTCAAGCTTAGTGACTAGTCTAGCCAAAAGGGTGAATGCCAGGTTCACCAAGAGATTTTATCTCAAAGAATAAGGAGAGGAAAGACACCCAACATTTATCTCTGGCCCCTACATGCACCTGCACAGGCATGTGTTTCCATGCATGTATTCATGCACACACTCAATAAACACATAAATAAGCAAAGACTGGGCATCAATGCTAGTGTGCTTGACATTATTGGGAAAACTAGATATTCATATGTAATAGACTAAAGCTAGATGCTTATTTCTAAAACTAAATTGAAATTCCATCTCATCCCAGTCAGGATGGCTATCATCAAGAAAACAAAGAGTAAATACTAGAGAGCCTACAGAAGTGGAGGGTCCTTATTCATTACTGGTAGAAATGTTAATTTCCTCAACTAATTAAAAATAGACTTTCCATATGTTCCAGCCATATTACTTCTGGATAAATAGTCCCCAAATTGAAGTCAGCATACAATAGAGATGTCTGAATGCCCACATTTATCACAGTACTACTCATGAAAGCAAAATTATTGTGTCAGTCTAGGTATGCACCAAAAGATGGGTGGATAAAGAAAATGTGGCCAATATGTATGATGGAGGGTTATTCCACCATGATGAAGAATGAAAATGCAAGAAAATGAATGAAGAGACTGGAGTGTAATGGCTAAATGAAACAAGTAAGTGCCACAAAAACAAACATTGCATATTTTTTCTTAGGTGGAAACTAGGGAGAGATAGCTTGGAAACTAAAACAGGAGCTACTAAGGATTCAAGGGAATTGAAAGAAACAGAAAGGGGAAAGGGATAAGAAAGAGTAATAGAGGGAGTATGATCAAATCACAGGTATTAAAATATAGTGAAATTTTCTTATTTTGTAAATAAGTATTTGCAAGGAAGGAAGAAGGGAAGGAAGGAGAGAGAGGAAGGAAAAGAAAGTCAGGAAAGAAGGAAGGATACCTAGTTTCAAAATGTGTAATAAATAAATAAGTGGAATATCAGAATATTAGAGGTGGAAGGACTGAAGGAAAGAGAGAGGAGGAGGGTGGGTATAAAGAATTAATGCCTTTCTAGAATTAATAACAGGTAACAAATCTCAGGATCAGGATCCTCTAAGGACAATAATAAGAATAAATACCAAAGAAACATCAACAAAACTAAAAAGTGCTATTACTAAATATAACATTTTCAAACTATATAAACCTAAAGACAATGGGAAACATTGAAAATAAAATAGTAGGAAAAGTGGCTTTCCTGTAGAAGAACAAGGAAAAAATTGCATTGTATGTATAGTCATGAAATATGCACACCCATTAAAATGGCTACTTTTGAGATGACAAGATGGATTACTGTCATGGATATATTGCCACAGAGAATCCAAAACAGCACAGCCTCTTTGGAGGAAAGTTCCATACCAACTGTAATCCAACTGTAATATCTGCCAATCACATTCCTAGGTTTTTCTCATGTCTACACAAAGCTCTATACATAAATACTTATATCAGCTTTGTTCACTTCTTTTTTTCGAGGTGGGGTCTCACTCTGGCCCAGGCTGACCTGGAATTCACTATGTATTCTCAGGGTAGCCTCGAACTCATGGCGATCCTCCTACCTCTGCCTCCCGAGTGCTGGGATTAAAGGTGTGCACCACCACGCCCAGCTTCATTCACTTTTTAACAATATTTTTATTTATTTATTTATTTGCAAGCAGAGAGAATGGGCATGCCAGGGCCTCCAGTTGATGCAAATGAACTTCAGATGCATGCGCCACTGTGCACCTGCCTTAGGCTTCACAGGCAAGCACTTTAAGTGCTGGGTCATCCCTCCAGCTCTCACTTACTAAACACTATAAAAAGAGACATGGTTGCAGTGGCTACAAAGGGATAAGAAGGATAAATAGGTGAAGCATAGGGAATTCTTTCAACATGAAACAATGCTATTTGGTGTTGTCATGGACATATGATATGACACCATGTACTTGTAAACACCCCTAGAACCCTACTGTATGAAGACTGAACATGAATTTATGCAAATCAAAGAAAATTACTTAGGAAGTTTGGGGTCATGGGATGGATTGCAGAATATGACAAGATACTCTAACTGCATTTCAAATGAACAGCCTTACTGAAGGGAGTGGGGAACTGGGCGAGTTGTTAAACAAAGCACTCTAGAAATGAATCTGTAAGACTAATGATGAAAGAACCTGTGTTCTAGCACTATACTGTAGGTAATCAATTTGTTTTACGCAGAGGTATTAGTCAACACATCTGATACAGCATATGGACTGAGCAATTATATAAGCACATGGTAGGACCTACTTTTCTTACTGTTGGGGTGGAAGTTTAGAAATAACCCAGAGGAATATGAGAGTGATTTATATGTCCATAGATTAGAGTTGAAGACAGGAGTATTCATGATGGCTTAACATATATCAAATACTATAGAGAAACACGCACAGATATGTGTAAGTACAGATATTGTTATGCACAATATATCACTCTGTCTGCTGAGTGGGCCTAGAAGCAACAATCCACAGGGTATTTATGCACATGGTCCTCAACTTCAGAAGGGCTACTGGCTAAATAAGCTGCTGTCTTTTTTCTTAAAGTATTGTTTTAATTTATTTCACCTTTAAATTTCAGTTTAGTAAGTTTCTGCTGACACTTCTTCAAGTCTCTTCAAGCACAATATGGTTTTCCTTGCTCATGGAAGCCATTCTTCTGATATAATTTTAGATAAGGCATTCTACCATTTGCTTTGGATTCTTTGTTGCAGTTCCATGTCTTTGTCACATCCATCTATTTTTTTTTTTTGTAGTTAACTTTGAGAACAATATTATGGAGGCTGTGTAGGGTGTACAGAAGTAGAGTACCATCTATGGCCAGTTTTTGTTGCTGTTGAAGTCTCGTTATGTAGCCCAGGTTGTCCATGAACTTAAGATCCTCTTGCTTCAGCTTCTTGAAGGCTGGGTTACATGCACCACCACACCTGACTCACCTTTTTCTTAATCTTTCTCTTTCAACATATTTAATGTGCAGTACTGCATTGCTCTATGAATCCTGCATGCTGTGAAATCACACCCTGGGGTGCTACAGCACTGTGAAGTAGACACAATAATCATAGTTTGTTTACTTTTACCATAAGCATCCTTAGCATATTGATCATAGCTATTTAAAATTCTCTATATGATAATTCAAAACTCCATGTCCTATTTGAATCTAGTTTTGATGCTTATTGTGTATTTTTCTTGGGTTTCAGCATGGTTTTTACCTTTTTTTTTTTGAGGTAGGGTCTCACTCTAGCACAGGCTGACCTGGAACTCACTGTGTAGTCTCAGAGTGGCCTCTAACTCATGGTGATCCTCCTACCTCTGCCTCCCGAGTGCTGTGATTAAAGACCTAATTGTTTTCTGAAGGTATAGGGAGGTGTGAATTCTATGATTTTACAATTAAATATGTCTTTTGGTGGATCTGATTTTGTGGATTATGCATAACCTTAGTAAGTTTTTATTTACTTTTTAATTCCCCTCGAGTAACATAGTAATGCTACAGGGGACTAGAGTAGGAGAGATGTCTTTCTTCAAGTGAGCAACTATATTTCCAAGTAAGAAAATAATCATTCTTTGAGAACACTAAGTTCTTACCAAAAGTTAATAAATTTCACAGTAATACTGAAATATTTGGCAGTACTCAATTGTTACTGGAATGTTTTCAAATCTTCCAGTGGTTATTAAAAAGGGGACACTTTGACATTACTTGGGATTTACTTTGTTTGGTGTTAACTGCTGTTATTTGGTTGTGAACTTTATATATGTCTTTGTTTGTATGCATGTGTTTTATATATGTATGTGCATGTTCATGTGTGTGAGTGTGGGCATAAGTGTGCCATATCAAATGTGCAGAGGTGAAAAGACAACCTTGGCTGTTGGTCCTGTCCTTCCCATGTGTCTGCGGTAGAATGGCTTTGTTTCCCTCCTGTCTATACCCAGCTGCTGACCACAACTTCCAGGGATTCTTATGTCTCCACCTCCTACCTTGTTGTAGGAGATCTGGGATTTACAGACACAAGCAACCATGCGCAGTTTCACATCCATTCTGAGATTCAAAGTCCTCACACTTGCACAGGAAGTGCTTTATGCACTGAGCCCTCTTCCAGCCCCAGTTGGGAACTTTTGATGCAAAAACAAAAGATTAAGGTAAGATTGTATCTGATAATAGGATATGTCAATAGATATGCTCCAGACAACACGATTCAACTGTGGAATAGTTAAAATACCAAACTAGGCTTTTGAGTTCCCATAAGAATGACCTGACAACCTAGTTTGAAGGGGACTGGGACTTTCCTGGGTGGTAAGACCTTTTCAGCACTCAAACAACGAAGACATCACACAATGTTGGAAGTATCAGTCAACACTGAAAATCGACAAGCCTTCCTTAAAAACAATTTAAAGTGCTAATAGAAGATGAAGAATTTTACCCTTTGCTGTTTGCTTGGAGTATGCCTACATATGTAATGTGAGCAATTGCAAGAGGAACAGCTTGCTGGCTAGGTTTGTATATTAACTCATTACTCATATCAGAGTCATCTGAGATTCTTATCTGTGTGACTAAACAAAACAATAAAGAGACAGGAGTTTTTCTTTTCGTGGGAACTGCACCAGTGCCAATCTTCCCTGCCTATGGGCATCCTACGCTTGGATGAATGTCCACTGGCAGCTCTGAGTAAATCTTTCTCCCATTCACATTTTAGCATCAGAATCTTGAGTGGGAGGAAACAGGATGAGACTAAGAGGAAGAAAGGATCCCAGTGAAATCATAATGGGAGTAGCTTATCCTGTCTGCTATCACCTGCATAGCTCTAGATTGTGTTTTCTTTAATGTAGTGATGTGTCAAGATCTCTAGTGCCTTCTAGAGCCCGTGGCCAGTTTGCCATCTAGAAGTAGATATTCATAGGACCCTCATGAAAGATATGGCAGCAGAAATAAAGGTAAGTTATTGGGTGGCATCCTAAGCTACATATATAAGCCAGGCAGTGTGCCCCTGAGACCTTGGACTAGTGAATAAATTTGGATGAAAATTGGATGAAAGCCTCAACCTCATTGCAGATATAACTACCCTTTCCCTTATTATTTCCACACTTATGATCACAGCACAATGTTTTCTAAACAATACCTTCTTTAGAAAGACTATGGTAATTACCTTCTTATTTCTGGGACAAAACACCTGACTAGAAGCATCTTATTGAAGGAAGGGATTTTTTTGTTGTTGTTGTTGCTGTTGTTCCAGCCCACAGTTTGGAGGGGAAGTTTCATCATGGCAGGGAAAGCATGGTAGGAGCAGGAAGCAGACTCACACATGTCAGCAGGGAGGAAGCAGTAATACCAGCGAGCACTGGCAAACCTGACTATATTATAAAATCCAAAGGCCTGCTCCTGGTGACACACGTCTTCCAGCAAGGTTCTGCCTCCCAAAGGATCTCCCAACTCTGGACCAAGTAAGATGCCTAATAACAAACAGCTGAGGCTATGGGGGATGTTTTACATTCAAGCTGCCGTGAGGACTAAGATTTTGTTTTGAAGTAGCTAAGATAATGCCATCCTGCACTAACTAGGCTATGGCTTCATTTATTGGGGGAACAAAATAGCTAAGCTAACATTTACCTGCTAGGGCACCTTTTAGTTGAAAACTCCCTAATTCCCCAGGAGGGCCATGTCTGCATTTTAAATACTCTCAGGGTTTCCCTTGACCCTGAGTGTGACCCAGGAGTTTAAACTCAAGATAACTTCAGGATAGGGAATAAAATGCCTACAAGTCTGAATATAGCCCTGACCTATATCTGACACCAGTGTCCTTGTAAATTTTTATGGTCTTTTGCCTTTTAAAACACTGTACCCCTGAGCTTCTGTACTGAGAACATTTTATGGACTGAGCACCTCTCAGTCACTGGCTTAATAAAAAGGAGTCTCAATTGGCTACAAAAACATGATGGTCTGTAATTCTCTAGCATGGACTATAACATTTGGAGGTCCCAGACAGATCTCCCCATGCTCATGGGGCTCAGCCTCACTCTGGACTTCCCTGGGGAACCTTCCTATGAGCTAGGACAGATAGGCCCCTCAGGGAACCTTCATTAGGTTAAGAAGGATAAGGGTTATGGGGAGCCTTCCTATGAGCTAGGAAGCTTAGAATCCTCAGGGAAACTTCCTCAGGGTGAGATTGTTACAGAATGGTTACATAGATTATAAGGTAAAGGCATGTGGATGAAAATATGAGTAAGTTTAAACAGAAGGTTTAAAGACAAAATTGATTAACTAAGTCCTAATGTGCTTGTTCAGATTACAGACTCCTTGAAATTAAGATGCCTATATTACCCTAGAGCTTATATCAGACTAACAAATGATGACCCTGGCCAGTTACATGATGTTATGTTATTCATCTTAAAACTTAAAACTTTAACTCACTGATGTTAATCTGGTCATGATAATGGTTGTAAAAGACTGGTTTTACAGTGCTCAACCAAGTTGAGATACTTTATTTGTCAGCCTATTCATCAAAAAACCTAAACTTTAAGATTAAAATAGGCTCATTCGTATTTAATTCTCTTGTAAGGTTATTATATCTCAAAATCTTATAATTTTGTGATGGTTCCTGTATTGTTCATGCTGGTTCTGCTGGGTGATTATCACTGAGGTTATTTTCTAAGTCTTAGAAAAGGTAAATGTAGTCATTGTGGTTTTGTTCTTAGAAAGACTGAGGAAGCTCCCCATGTCCTAGGGAAACCTGCTATATACAAACAATATTAAGATAGTTTGTCTAAGCCTCATACATTCTAACAGTCATCAATATTGCTTAAAAGGTACTTGCTTACACAATTTATATCTGTCAAATTCAACAATGACTAGGTTTTGCTCTGTGCAATCAAACAGTCTCAGTCAAGGTTTTACTTAAATAATAATTATTTCATTCTTGATATCTTAAGTTCATTGCTTATAGATATATTAACACCTAGGACATGTTCCCTGCTCTAGGACACAACCTCATGTTCAAATGATCTTTATTGATGAAAAATTCTCTTAAACTCTGCTGTTCTTTTTCCAGTTTGGGGGGTAATTGGTACCTGCATAGGTATACAGACCAGCCAAAGTTGTCTTTAAACACAGATGTCAAGTTTTTATACCTTCTTGTCTTTTCTTAACATAAAATTTCTGGATCAAATCAATTGATTTAAAGTTGTTGGTAAAATATTGTTTTCAGGCCACTAACATGTTCTGCCTGTACTTATGACTGACAGATACTAAGAGGATAAAATGTGTTTGCATTCTGTGTTCCAAATATGGTTTACACTGTCACCTGACAAACTAAACTTAAATGCCAATCAGAATATTTTAAACTTTTGTGTCATTCTCTGATCAGATCTGGTTTGATAATATGTTCTACACTTCTTTAACTAGATCTGTTTTGCTAATAATATGTGTATAGTCTCTCTGAAAGATTAATAACCATATAAAAAAGCCAAAGTCACCAGCTGTGGTGGTGCATGCCTTTAGTTCCAGAAATCAGTGAGGTAGAGATAGGAGGATCACTGTGAGTTTGAGGCCACCCTAAGAGTACATAGTGAATTGTAGGTCAGCCTGGGCTAGAGTGAGACCCTTCCACAAAACAAAACAAAACAAAACAAAACAAAACAAAACAAAACAAAAGCAAAGTCAATTGGAAACATCAGAGTTAAAGGATAACCAATATTTTGGTTCCTGCTCCAAGGTAAGAAGGCCACAGGAGACAACAGGACACTTCTAACTTCTAAACTCTGGTAAGTTATCTGTCTTCTTGTTCAGGGAGGGAGGACATAGAGACTCAGAGATGGGCTTCAGGTCAGTGTATCTACAACAGGAGAGTCACATCAGAGGAAAACCAGTCCTCTAGCCTTCCCAACAGAGGGAGGACCACTTGGGCGGCATGGCCTTGACTTACCCTAGCACATGACACAATGCTGAGAGTCATAGAATGCCTTACAGGTCCCTAAAAGTCTCTCCTACAGAGCCATAAATGACCTCTAAAAATAGAATACATAACTAATTTTGGCTGCCTACATGGTCCTAAACACCCAATAAGAGAATATAAGTACAAAATATTACAATAGAACAAAGACTTAGACTAATAGGCTCCCCTGTCTGATGCTGGTTTGCAATACTAAGCTCTAACATTAACTCTTGCCTTCTGCCTGGCCCTGATTAGTCATCCACTGTTTGCCTTTAAATCAAAGATCCAGGAATTGTTCTCACTAGTTATGTTTACCTGATAGTTATCAATTTGTATTAGTCCAATCTGTCCTTGACATGCCTTATTAAAAGGAGGTATATCACTAAAAACAGATCTCAGAGCCCAGCCCCACAGTATATTTGGGACAAATCTAGAGCTCAGACCTAAGATGCAAAAACAATTTAGAGTTCTGCCTGTTTGTACTTGCTAATGTTGATATTGGTTGCTTAATGGTGTCCCTTTGCTTAAATTTAGAGATGTAAGCCAGATTCTCTTGCCATTGATGGTGTTCCCTTAAAATCTTTACTGCAAGGGGACCCACATACCCTTAGAGAATTAGACCAACACCCATTACCAAAAGATATACATTTCATCAAACCAGAGTCAAGAAGACAGTATCCTAAGCCAATTTTCACCACTAGCAGGTCACCAAAGACTCAGAAGGTCTCCTTAAAGTCAAGCTCTGGAGGATACCTGCCCCTGACAAGGAGGTATGGCCCTGCTGTTGTCACTCAGGAAGCTAACTAGTCTACATACGGCAGAAGCTTGAGGAATGTAATGTGGGATACCAGGGAAAATGGACACATTGTTCACTTGTCCTATTGCTGTTTGCTGTTCCTGGTTAGAAAAATTATCTGCTTCTTACAGCAGAGTGTGCCCTATTAAATCCTATAAATCAGAAATTGTCAGTCATGTGGTAAGGATCCATTTGCTGGTCCCTTTCTGATGCTCTTCATGGTCCTTTTGTTTGTCCCTTACATTCCTAATATAAATAATTTAAATACACCTCCCGGGTACCAGAGGGTTCTGTTCACTGGCCTAGCTAGCCCCCTGCTACTTGTGGTGGAGTCTTATACTCAGAACTCAGTATTCAGCCCTCAGTCATAGTCATGGATTTGAAGGCTCCTAAAATAAATGGGGGAGGTAAATAGCTAAGATAATGCCATCCTGCCCTAACTAGGCCTGGATTCCACCTGTTTGGGAAATAAAATAGCTAAGCCAACACTTACCTGCTAAGGTGACTTTCACTTGCAAAATTTCTAACTCCTTGGGAGAGCCATGTCTGCCTTGTGAATACTCTTAGGGCTTCCCATGACCCTGAGTGGGGCCCAGGTATTTAAACTCAAGATAACTTCAGGATAGGGAGTAAAATGCCTGCAAATCCAAAGATACCCTGACTTACATCTGGCACCCATGTCCCTGTAATATTTATGGTCTTTTGCCTTTAAAAACTCTGTACCTCTGCGCTTCTGCACTGAGAGCATTTTCTACCTTGAGCCCCTTTCAGTCACTGGCTTAATAAAAAGAGTTCTTAATTGGCTACAAAAACATGATGGTCAGTGTTACAATGAGGTTCACATTTCTGGCAGAAATCACCTGACCAAGAACAGCTTGTGGGAAAAATGGTTTATTTTGGCTTACAGACTCAAGGGGAAGCTCCATGATGGCAGGGGAAAATAATGGCATGAGCAGAGGGTGGACTTCACTTCCTTGCCAACATCAGGTTGACAACAATGACAGGAGAGTGTGCCAAACACTGGCAGGGGAATACTGGCTATACTACCCATAAGCCCATCCCCAAGAATACACTGTCTCCAGGAAGCATTAATTCCCAAATCTCTATCAGCTGGGAACCTTGCATTCAGAACGCCTAACTTTATGGGGGACACCTGAATCAAACCACCACAGTCTGTAATTCTCTCACATGGACTATAATAGTTTTTGGCCCAAACATGTTCCTTACAAACTTTTTCTGGCACTACCTGTGCTGGCAGATAATAGCTTTAAATGTATTATGTCTGAGTCCTGGGGTAGTGTGGTAGCTTGAACATATATCCCCCAATAGAATCATGTGTTTTATTAAAGCTTATCTTCAGCTGCCTGGCTTGAGGAAGTGTCACTAGGGGGTAGATCCTGGAGTTTAGCCCTGAGGTGTCATTGGGGGTGAATCTCATATCTGTCTGAAAGTTGAAAGAGAACAGTCTGAGCTCTAGTGGGTGTGGTGGTTTGATCTGATTGTGTCTGGTTTGCATGCTTATCCTGGCAACATGGAGCTGACTACAACAGAAAATTGGTACTGTGAAGTGGGGTCATGATGAGATGATCTGACCGTATGGATTGTGGTCTTTTGAAACTTTTGTGCTGGAGGAATGGGCTAGAACTTGGTACTTGCAAGTGAGCACACCTTCCAGAGAGGTAAGCCAAGTTTTATGAACTATTCTGATGAGAGTTTGAAACTGCTAAATGAAGAGAGAATTGTATTTTGAAGCATTGTTTATTAACTTTCTAAGGGAAAAGAGAAACCCCAGGGAAATTTTTTGACACTGGGATACAGGCATAAGGGCTGGCTGTATTCTTCTGCCCAAACCTAAGTGTTTGATCAAGGTTGTATTTTAAAGTAATTTGATGTGCTTGGCAGAAGATATAGAACTGAGAGATATAAGATTTAAATTTGGAAAAATATGTGCAAATTTACAGTTACAGGCACAGAGACTTGTTTTCCGTTACAGAAGCTGCTATTAGTATCCTTAAGGAGGATACCCCAACTACTTTACATTGAAACAAAGGAAAGGATGCCTGAGGTGATTCCAATCAGGAAAGATTGGGTGTTAAAAATGCAAACTCTTGCTGAGCGTGGTGGTGCATGCCTTTAATCCCAGCACTTGGGAGGCAGAGATAGGAGGAACACTGTGAGTTCAAGGCCACCCTGAGACTACATAGTTAATTAATTCCAGGTCAGCCTGAGCCAGAGTGAGACCCTACCTCGAAAAACAAAACAAAACAAAACAAAACAAAACAAAAAATAATGCAAACTCTTTTATCCCTGGATTGACAACATGACTGTGTCCTGCACACCTGCTGTTGGTTTTGGAAGCATGAAAAATGTGTGGAGTGGATTATGAAGTGCATTTGGTTTCAGGAGCCATTGCTGCGATGTGACATTTGAGGGAGGGTGTGAAGTCTCTGATAGAGAGAACAGTGAGGCCATTGGAAGATGGACCATAGTTTTCAAGAGACACTCAAAGATATTTGAAATATACCAGGATTGTACAAGTGCTTAAGTTTCTCTTTACAGCAATGAGAAAAGTAATCAATGAACTCAGAGATTTGTGTTTTAATGCAAAACTTAAGTGCTAAGATCACTGTGAGTTCAAGGCCACCCTGAAACTACATAGTGAATTCCAGGTCAGCCTGAGCTAGAGTGAGACCCTACCTCAAAAAACCAAAAACAAAAAAAATTTTTAATGAGACAGAAATGTACCAGTAATGTGTAAGTAGATATAAACAAAGATTAGGCCAAAGAAAATATGGTGAAAACAATTGGAAAGTTTTAGAAGTCAACAAGTGGTTTATAAGCAGCATACAGGGCTTGTGCAGGGTCAGGGCTTGAAGGGAGGGTAAGGGTGGGAGGGGACACAAAACTGAACATAAATAGAACTGGTACCATAAAATCCTATATCATGTAAGACAGACTAAAAAGTTGAACCCTCATCAGGACCTTGGAGCACCTGAATCATAGGGCCATGGAGAGGGTGAGATGAAGCCTAACCTTATTTTTTTCCTGTTTTTAATTTTAATCTTTCTTTTTAATAAATTTTATTCTTTCTTTTTAATATTTTCTTTCTTTTCTCTTGGCAATGGCCTATAACTCCCAGTACCAGGATGTGGTTAACACTCACAATGAGCTGTTGATGAGAGAGACCTACAAGGCTTCCCAAAAGAAGACAGACCAGACTTCTGTCAGAGCACTTGATTACCCACCAGATATTATTGGTAAGACCCTACTGCCAAAGATGCCATATGCTGTTGGAATGGAACATGGAGAGACATTGCTAGAATCTAGAAGACAGCCAGTCCCCATATAGCCCATCCAGTGCTGGAAGGTGCTACAAGAGCTACTGGGGGAAAGTGGCCAACATCTGTCCTAGCAACTTGAGGTCTAAGCTACTCAGAAGCAGAGAACCTGACATGATGCTCATATAAGTGCAACAGTGGCACACAGCCATGGTGGCTAATGAACTGCTCTTGGATTGGCTAACAGATCCACTTGGTGGAAAGGAACCCATGTCTGGAATTGGGGAACAAGTGAGAATCATATCCAGATAATGAGTTTGCTCTCCAATATCAAGCTCCTACCAATATTGGGCTACAAGAGAGCCTACATCCATTAAAATCTCTCTAAACTAAAAATGGTTATCCCATTTAATCTGTACTGACTGCATTTTCTGTTAGAGAATCTGCTTCTTTTTTTCAGATGGAAGTAGGATCTGAGGAGAGAAATGGCCCATCACACTTCACTAGGGCCCCAGCTGAAACCATAGAAGAATTAGGGAAATGAGCAAGAGTGCTGCTTTCTTGGTGAACCTGATATCAGCACAAGCATGAAGGAGATAACACTGAGGACACTCAACTCCTACTAAACCAGAGATCCAGAGATCCAGAGATCCAGAGGCTCCTAAGAGCCCATCACTGAAGTAGACCTAAAATGAACCCAATATGGCTCAGGGATTTTCGTAGAAGCCGGGGTGGAAAGATTGCTCGAGCCACAAGCTGGGACATTATGCAAAGACACATTGCCTCTTCCCCATAAATGATGGTTACCCCCACAATGCATGATATACAATCCCCATGAGGACAATCAGCATCCCCTATGAGGAGGGTGCCTTTGGAGGAGGGCCAAAGATAAGGGTAAGGATAGTACTAACATGTGCTGTTTACATACTGAGTATGTCCATAACTAATAAAAAAAAAGGAGAAATGCAACATTGCCACTATTAGTTTAGTAATACATATGCTAATGAGCACTTATAATGGCTGGGCATTTCATTTACAGTTTTGTCAATTAATCCTTTCCACAATTCAGTATGTTGCATGTCATTATGGTTCCTGTCTCACAATCCAAAACACAGCTTTGGAAACATTGGATAACATGTTTTGAAGCTGATTTTAAACTGATTAGCAATGCAACCGAAATTCAAATACTAGAAATTGAAAGCCATAATTCCATACTCACCACATCTCCATTGATAGTGATGCATGTCTGTTGGAAGCTGTAGTTATACGAGTCTGTGGTGACAATAGTGGCAAGTTATATGCTTATATCAGAGAGGAAGAAAAATGTAGAAATAGTTTAAATGTGCTTTTCTGAATGACTGGGGAATTAGACAAGAAGATTTCTCCCTCCACCTAAACATTATGAATGAGGAGAGAGTAATTTTTGTGCTGAGACTACTGAAGAAGATAAGGGAAATTTGGTTACTAGAATTCTTTTGTCTTACAAAGAAGTTGACATAAACATGTAGACTGCAGATCTGTTACAAAGGAAAAGGCATGAAGCCTTAGCATGCTCTCTTGGGAAGGAAGGGAAGGCTTACTAGCATCACGTGCTTTTCACATTAGGTGAATTATAATCCTTCACTCCTTAAACAGTACAAATTAGGTACCTGGTGGGATTTCAACTCAATTCTTACTTGTTCCATGGTAATGAATCATATTCATTTTGAAATGGAGATGGCTGAGGTGTTTAAATGCTAACACAGATGCTAAAAAGTGTAGTTTCCACATAATATAAATATTTATTGTGATTGATTGATTGACACAGGGCCTTGCTATGAAATAATGGCTGAACTCAGAGAAATTATCAGCCTCCTAGTACTGTGATTATAGGCATGCACTACCACACCCAGCTTGTTTTCCTTTTTTTTTTTTTTAAATATCTTTTATTTGAGGGAGAGGGAAAGAGACAGAGACAGAGAGAGAGAGAGAGAGAGAGAGAGAGAGGAAATGAAGGGATGCACCAGGGCCTCCATCCACTACAAGGAATGAACTTCAGACACATGCATCACCTTGTGCATATGGCTTTACATGGATATTGGGGAATCAAACCAGGGTCCGTGGACTTTATTTATCTGTGTGTGTGTGTGAGAGAGAAAGAGACAGAGAGAGAGAGAGAGAGAATGGGCACACTAGGGCCTCTAGCCATTGCAAACAAACTCCAGACATATGCACAACCTTGTGCATCTGGCTTTATGAGGGTACTGGTGAATCAAACCTGGGTCCTTGGGTTTTGTTGGCAAGTGCCGTAACCACTAAGAAATCTTTCCAGCCCTTGTTTTTCTTTTTTATTCTTTTTTGCAAAGTTTTAAAATAATTTTGTTGTTTTGGTTTTTGAAGATAGGGTTTTGCTCTAGCCCAGGCTGCCCTGGAATTCACTATGTAGTCTCAGGCTGGCCTAGAACTCACAGTGATCCTCCTGCCTCTGCCTCCCGAGTGCTGGGATTAAAGGTGTACGCCACCATGCCTGGCTATTAAATAAATTTTTATTATATATGGACATATTGTTTATATAAACAACATATGTTGGTACCACCATTTCTCTCCTCCCTACCCCTTTTTTGAGAGGCTTTCCTCTCTAGGGATGTAGGCCAATCCCATGGGGATTGTGGTCATGCATTATTGGGGGGAGGGCAGGCAATGTCTCAGTGTAAAATGTCCCTAACAATCTTTCCAGCCCCTCTTCTGCAAAATTCCCTGAGTCATGCTGGGAGCATTTTAAATCTACTTCAGTGATGGGCACTTAGGAGCATCTGGATCTCTGGTTTGGTAGGTGTTGAGTGTCCTGTGTATCCATCACCATCACCCTTGTGCTGATACCAGATTCACTAAGAAAGCAGCACTCTTGCTCATTTTCCCAATTCCTCTGCAGTTTCAGCTGGAGCTGGGGTGAAGTGCACTGGGTTGCTTTTCTCCTCAGGTCCAGCTCCCATCTGAAAAAGAGAAGCAGATTCTCCATCAAAGAATGAAGTTTGCACCAGTTAAATAGGATAACCATTATTAATTTAGAGAGAATTAAAAGGGTGTACACCCCCTTATAGTCTAAGTTTAGTGGGATCTTGACAATGGAAAGCAGAATCATTATCTGGATATGATGCAGACTTGTTTCCCAGGTCCAGATATGGTTTCCTTTCCACTGAATGGATCTGTTAGCTAATCCAAGAGTAGTTGGTTACTCACCATGGCTGTGTCTCACTATTGTGCTTGTGTGAGCATCACATCTGGTTGTTTGTTTTTGAGTCGCTTAAACTGTGAGTTGTTTGGTGTAGCAGACAGATTCAGGTTTGCTGAGATGAACTTCCAGACCAGGCTCAGTTATGGAGGAAGGGATTTATGGAAGCTTACAGATCCAGGAGAAGTTCCATAATGGCAGAAGAAGCTGGCCTGTTTTCGCAGGAGCAAACAGAGAGAAAGAGAGAGTCGCACAAGCCTCACAATCAAAAGCCACACAGCATAGCACACTTCAGGAACTCCAGCTAGGCACACTTTGCATATCTTTAGATTGAAATCTCAAACCCACCACCACACCTTAAGATCCACCCAGTGACATGGTCTCCAGCCAGGTGGCTGCAGATGTAAACTACAAACTAATAAAACACTGAATATATCGGAGGCCATCTATTCAAACTACCACACTCAGACAGATGTTGGTTACTTCCCCTGGTAGCTCATGTAGCACTTTCTAGCACTAGATGGGCTAATTATCTGGGGATTGGCTCTCCTCTGGATTCCAACCAGGTCTCGACATGGTCCATGCCAACAGATTATGGTGTCTTCAGAAGGAGAGTCATACCATTAACCTTTGGTGGGTAATCAAGTGCTCTGACAGAAGTTTGTCTTGTTTGTTTTGGGAGATCTAGTAGGCCTCTTTGATCAACAGTTCACTGTGGATGTACAACAAATCCTGGTACAGGGAATTATAGTCCAGGGCCAAGAGAAAAGGAAAAGAGAAAGACAGCAGTGAAAGAGAAGCAGGAGAAATTTGAGGTTAGGTTTCATTTCACCCTCTCCCAGGCCTTTCAATTCAGGTGCTCCCCTAAGGCCCTCTTGAGAGTTCCACCTTTTAGTCATTCTTCCAGAATATAGATTCTATGGCACCAGTTCAATTTGGGTTCAGTTTTGTGTCCTCTCACCCTTTCCCTTTCCCTTCCCCCAAGCCCTTTTGTCTAAGCCTCAGGATGCTATTTAATTATGTCAACAACTTGGGCTGCTCCAGGTTAGGAATTGCAGAAGAGTGAGATCATGTGATGGTTATCTTTCTGTGGTTGTGTGAGTTCACTTAGAATGATCTGTTCCAAGTTTGACCAATTTTCTACAAATTTCAATGTGTCATGTTTTCTTTCTGCTGAGAAGAATTCCATCATCTAGATATAACACATCTTGGTTATACATTCATCCACTGATGGGCACAGGGGTTGATTCCAGTTTTTAGCTATTATGAATGAGCAGCTATAAACATGGATAAGCAAATATCTCTGAACTGAGATATAGAGCTTTTAGGGGAAATGCCCAGTAAGAGAATAACAGGGTCTGTTGGTAACTCTATATTCATCCTTTTCAGGAGTCTCCATATTGATTTCCACAGTGATTTTACCAGTTTACATTCCTACCAACAGTGAATGAGTGTTCATATTTCTCCACAGCCTCTCCAACATTTGTTTTCATTTGATTTGTTTAAGGTTTCTTATCCTTACTGGGATATGGTGGAATCTCATAGTTGTTTTAATTTGCATTTCCCTTATAGTTAGGGATGTTGAACATTTTCTTAAGTCTGTGTTAGCCATTTGTAATTTTTCCTCTGAGAACTCCCTATTTAGTTCTCTGCCCCCACTCTTGGAGTGGGCTATTTGATTTTCTATTATTTAGTTTTTTGAGTTCTTTGTAGATTCTAGACACTAGGCTTTTGTCAGTGGTATAGATGGTAAAGGTTTTCTCCCATTCAGTTGGTAATCTATTGGCTCTGCTTATGGTATGCTTGTCTGTGCAAAAGCTTTTTAGCTTCATAAGATCCCATTGGTTGAGTGCTTGTTTAATTTCCTGGGCTACTGGGGGTTTTTTTTTTTGGTCCGGATATCTTTTGCCGGTCCTATATCATGGAGTGTGCCTCCTAATTTTTCTTCCAGTAGTTGAAGACTTTCACATCTTATATTAAGGTCTTTAATCCACTTGAACTTGATTTTTGTGTATGGCAAATGAATGGGCCTTCAGTTTTTCTACATATGGTCATCCAATTTTTCCATCACCATTTGTTGAAGATGATGTCTTTTCTCCAGTCTAGATTATTGGCAACTTGTAAAACATCAAGCAGCTCTTGTTACTTGACTTAAGGTCTGGGTCTTCAATTCTGTTCTATTGGTCTATGTTTCTGTTTTTATTCCAGTACCATGCTGTTTTTGTCATTATGGCTTTGTAATATAGTTTTAGATCAGGTATGATGATACCACCAGAGGTGTTTTTTTTTTTTTTCCTGAGAATATGTTTGGATATCTGAGGCCTGATGCGATTCCATATGAATTTTGAGATCACTTTTTCAATCTCTATGAAGAATGATGCTGGTATTTTTATTGTTATTGCATTAAATCTCTGTATTAATGTTGGCAGAATTGCCATTTTCACAGTATTAATTGTACCTGTCCAAGAGCATGGGAGGTCTTTCCATTTTGTCAAGTCCTTCTTGATTTCTTTCTTGAGTGTTTTTATGTTTTCATTACATAGATCTTTCATATCTTTGGTATGGTGGTTTGATTCAGGTGTCCCCCATAAACTTACGTGTTCTGAATGCAAGATTCCCAGCTGATGGAGATTTGGGAATTAATGCCTCCTGGAGGCAGTGTATTGTTGGGGGAGGGCTTGTCGGTATTATAGCCAGTTTCCCCTTGCCAGTATTCAGCACACTCTCCTGTTGCTATGGTCCACCTTATGTTGGCCAGGGGTGATGTCCACTCTCTGCTCATGCCATCGTTTTCCCCTGCCATCACGAACCTTCCCCTTGAGCCTATAAGCCAAAATAAACCTCTTTTTCTCAGAAGCTGCTCTTGGTTGGGTGATTTCTACCAGCAATGGGAACCTGACTGCAATAGTAAAGTGGTACCCAGGTGTGGGGTTACTGCTAGACACCTGACTGTGTGGCTTTGGCCTTTTGGAGCTGATTTTCAAGAGGAATGTGGAAGATTTGAAACCTTGGCCTAAGAGATGCCTTACAGTGCTGTAAGTACAGCTTGAAGGACTATTCTGGTCCGAGTTGAAAGACCTGAATCCAGTAAGAACTATGGGCTGTGAGGTTCGGCTTATGAGGATGAGAAAGAGCTGTGCCTGGATTGGGCTAGCAGTTTGTGTGAGGCTTGCTGTTATGCCCGTGTCCTGAGAAGTTGTGCAGGGTTGCTTTGCATAGAAATGAACTGGTATGAGCAGAGGGATATGGCACAGAAAGAAAAATCTTTGGGTAAACTGCTGCCCATTCAGCTGCAATTGAGAGATTACAACTTTTGAGATTGGGCTAGCTGACCTGCACTGGGGCAACATGAAGAACATAGACTCTTTTGAAGTGCTCTGAGAGCTCAAGGAGTGTCCTGTTCTTCAAAGTCTGTTTCAGTCCCCCCTGGATCAACAAATTGTCACCCTACCTGGTATTTTGGAGTATAAGAAATGCAAGGGAGGGTCACTGAGTTTGCAACATGGTTTTGTGTTTTGGAAATGGCCATGGACAGTGTGAAGCAGCTTTACTGGTTGCCTTCATGGAGACCCCATGGGGCCATGAGGATGAACCGTGGCTTGCAGTGGAGACCGAGTGGAGATGCTGGGACCACGAGATGGCTGCTAAGGAGTGGTTGGCCCCATGAAGTTTTCCAGGACTGTGAGTAGTTTAGCTGGAGGGGCGGAATTGGAATGCCAGAGACTTGTTGTTGGTTAGAATTATCAGACTTGGAGATTTGTCACTGGCTACAGTTGTTGGACTTGGAGCTACAGAGTTTGGTGTTTGCCCTGGTTGTTTTAAATCATGTATTGCTTGAAAATTTCTTTGCTATGCCCAGTGCTATCTTTTGCAGTGTGAATGTTTATTCTGTGCCATTATGGGTTTTTTGAAGTTATGTTTTTGGTGTTATGGCTCAGTTAGAAGATCTTGGATTATGGGGGTATTTGACCATCACTGGGATTGATAAAAACTATGGGGACTCTTAAAGTTGTACTGAATGCATTGTATTTTATATCATGTATGGTTATCAGTTTATGGGGGCCAGGGGCAGAATGTGGTGGTTTGATTCAGGTGTCCCCCATAAACTTGTGTTCTGAATGCTAGATGCCCAGCTGATGGAGATTTGGGAATTAATGCCTCCTGGAGGGAGTGTATTGTTGGGGTAGGGCTTATGGGTGTTTTAGCCAGTTTCCCCTTGCCAGTATTTGGCACACTCTCCTTTTGCTATGGTCCACCTTATGTTGGCCAGGGGGTGATGCCCACCCTCTGCTCATGCCATCATTTTCCCCTGCCATCATGGACCTTCCCCTTGAGCATATAAGCCAAAATAAACCTCTTTTTCCCAGAAGCTGCTCTTGGTTGGGTGATTTCTACCAGCAATGAGAACGTGACTGTAATACTTGGTTAGTGTTATTCCAAGGTATTTAATTCTTTTGTTGCTATTTAAAATGGGATAGCCTCACTTATTTCTTTCTCTGTATATTTGTCCTATGCATATAGAAAAGCTACTAATTTTTGTGCATTGATTTTGTATTCTGCTACTTTGCTGAAGGAATTTATCACCTTTAGAAGTTTTGAGACGGGACATTTTTATTCTTTTTTATCTTGTTTTTTTTTTTTTTTTTTTTGGATTTTTTGAGGTAGGGTCTCACTCTGGCTTAGGCTGACCTGGAATTAACTATGTGGTCTCAGGGTGGCTTTGAACTCATGGCGATTCTCCTACCTCTGCCTCCTGAGTGCTGGGATTAAAGGCATGCACCACCATGCCTGGCTGAGATGGGGACTTTCAAGTCACTTATATATAGGATCATGTTATCTGCAAATGGGGCTAACTTGATTTCTTCCTTTCCAATTTGAATCCCTTTTATTTCTTGCTCCTGTCTCATTGCTTGGGCTAGTACATATAGTACTATGTTGAAGAGCCATGGTGAGAGTGGGTACCCCTGTGTTGTTCCCAATCTCAGTGGGAACTCCAAGTTTTTCCCCCACTAAGTATTACTTGTGATTTAGGGACTTTATATATAGCCCTTATTGTGTTGAGATATAAACCCTCCATGCATTTTCTTTCCAGTGTTTTGATTTGATCATAAATGGTGTTATATTTTGTCAAAGGCCTTCTCTGTATCAATTGAGATGATCATGTGGTTCTTATGGTTCAGTTTTATTATGTGGTGTATTTTCTTTTATTTATTTATGTGGTTGGCTGATTTCCATATGTTAAACCATCCCTGCATCCCTGGGATGAAGCCTACTTGATGAAGGTGGAAAATGCTTTTGATGTATTGTTGAATTTGGTTTGCAAAGATTTTGTTCAGGATCTTTGCATCTAAGTTCATGAGGGATATAGGTGTATAATTTTCTTTTCTTGTTGTATCTCTGTCTGTTTTTGGTATTATGGTGGAGCTGGCTTCATAAAAGGAGTCAGGGAGGATTCCCTGGTCTCCAATTATGTGGAAGAGTTTGAGAAAAATTGATTTCAGTGGTTTCAGTTCTTCAATGAAGGTTGATAGAATTCAGCTGAGAAGCCATCTGGTCCTGGACTTTTCTGCTGGGGGAGGTTTTTTATTACCTTTTCAATCTCCATGGATGTGATGGATTTGTTTAGGAGATTAATCAAATCAGAGTTTAGTTTTGGTAGGTGGTATGTATCTAGGAATACATCCATTCTTCCAGATTATTTAATTTTATGGAGTAGAGGTTTTGGAAGTATTCCGTGATGATTCTTCCAATTTCATTGATCTACCCTTTATCATTTACGATTTTGTTAATTTGAGACATCTTTTTTTGCTTGATCAATTTGGCCAGGGGTTTATCAATCTTTTTTTTTTTTTTTTTCAAAGAACCAGCTCTTAGTGTTACCGATGTTTTAAATTGTTTTCTTAATTTCCAAATCATTAATTTCTGCTCTGATCTTCATTATTTCTTCTCTTTGGAGCTCTTTGGCTTGAATTTTTCTTGTTTTTCCAGTTCCTTTAGGTGGACAGTCAGGTTATTGATTTGTGATCTCTCTGTCTTCGTAATGAATGCATTTAGGGCTATGAATTTTCCCCTTAGGACTGCCTTCATTGTGTTCCATAAGTTTTAGTAGGTTGTGTTTTCATTATCATTCAATTCTAGGAATTTTACAATTTCTTTTTCGATTTCTTCTATGACCCATTCATTGTTTAAAAGTGTGTTGTTTAGTCTCCAGGAGCTGGAGTTCTTGATGTGTCTCTTGTTAATTTATAGGTTCAAAGCATTGTGGTCTGACATGATGTAGGAAGTCACTTCAGTTTTCCTGACATTATGAAGGCACGCTTTATGGCCTAATGTATGGTTAATTTTGGAGAAGGCTCCATGGACTGCTGAGAAGAATGTATATTCTGTAGAGTTGGCTTGGTAACTTCTGTAGATATTTGTTATGTCTAGTTTATTTATGATGTTGTTGAGTTCTCTTATTTCCCTGTTGATTTTCTGCTTGGGTGATCTGTCTATTGATGATAGTGGAGTATTGAAGTCTGTGACTCTGATGGTGTTGGTGTTTATTTCTGTTTTATTGTTGAGTAGATTTAGTTTTATAAACTGTGGTGCACCTGTATTTGGTGCACATATATTTATGATTGTGATGTGCTCATGTTGGATCATTTCCTTGTTGAGTAAGAAGTGGCCTTATTTGTCCTTTTTGATTACTTTTGGTTTGAAGTCTATTTTATCAGATATTAATATAGCAACACCTGATTATTTTTTATTTCCATTTGCTTGAAATGGAAACATTTTCAAAAACCATAGTAAATAGCAGTAATGAAAATTAAAAATATTACCTACAATTACCAAAAAATAGATTGCTTAATATTTTACTACCTTCTAATTTTTATTAATATGAATATGCCATTTTGCATAATTATAATCAAAGCAGACATAATTTTGTTTTTTATTAACATATGAACATTTTTGTCTCTATTTAGCTTTGTAAAACTTAATCACTGTAATGGTTCTGTATGTCTCCATAGAATAACTCTAGTGAAATGTATTTAACCATCTTAATTTCATTGAACATTCAGGTTTTTTTTCTAATTTTTTGGCTATTTTGATTATTATTATTATTTTTTTAAAATTATGAATTATTAAGTTTATTTAGGGAGAACTCACAAATTGTGGGGTTTACTTTAAGGGAGGTTGGGATCTAAGACGGAAGGCTGAAACAGAGTCATAAACATGTGGGAAGTAGGAAACACGCTCTCACGTGGAAAACGCTGCATAGTTTATGAGTTTCATTTAAGGGAAATTGAGGCTTTCAAGAAAAGACTGGAGTAGCACATGGAGGATAGAATTTAGGAGCTTGTGTGGGGAGATTTAGAAGAAACACCCATGGCATCTGCCATAGAAGGAAGTTAATGGTGGTGACTTAAGGAAGAATAGCAGAGAGGAAATATGAAAGCAGAGACCAAAAATTTCACCAAATAAATGAATAATGAAGAGCCACATGTGTGGCGCACACCTTTAATCCCAGTACTTGGGAAGCAGAGGTAGGAGGATCACCATGAGTTCAAGGCTACCCTGAGACTACATAGTGAATTCCAGGTCAGCTTGGGCTAAAGTGAGACCCTACCTCGAAAAACCAAAAAAAAAAAAAAAAAAAAAAAAGAAAGAAAAAGAAAGAAAGAAAATAAGTAAATAAATAAATGAGTAATGAAGAGAGTTACATTCATGGTTACCCCGAGTTTAAAGAAATTATGCAGGGAGCAGGCCTGGAGTTAGTGAAAGCATGCAGGTAGTAGATCTAAAGGGTAAGGGAAATATGCATGTGGTAGATTCAGAGAACAAAAGAAAATCATGCATGTAATCAAATGAGAAGTTACCCCAAACTATTAAGCACAGGCAAGCAGAAAAGTTCCCCAGACCCAAGAAACAGTGTTATGCTCTCCCTGACACCACACAGCCAGGCCGAATGAGGAGGAAGCTTCACTCATGTGTATCCCTGCCAGAGATGAGAGGGAACCCAGCGAGAGCTTTGCAAAGAGGGAAAAAGCAAAACAGGAAGATGAGAGCCTTTATATGCAAGGGGAAGTCCCAACTGGTTTGGTGTTTGGAGGGCATGTCCCAGAGCCAGCCCACCTGGGAAAGCCCATCTAGATAGTGGCTAGACTGTGGGGAGTAGGGGGCACTGTAGATCAGTCTTGATCAGAGATAAGTTCTATTTCTGCCAAGAGTTCTGTTCTTGTGCCAGGATGAGGTAGCATATGGGGTGGTATCTCCTGGTTCTTTCTGGGTCTCAATCTCTAACTGAAACTGCCTGAGAAGCAAGCTTTCCCCTATCCTGCTTCAATATAACCAGTTTATTTACTTTTGACATTAACTATTAATTTCCTAATAAGAAAAATAAGAATTTATCTCTATCCTCATTCTCACAAACTTTTCTTTTTCATTTTCTTTTTTTTGGTGTTTTTTTTCCCTCAATTTTTATTAACATTTTCCATGATTAGAAAAAATATCCCATGGTAATACCCTCCCTCCCCCCCCCCACTTTCCCCTTTGAAATTCCATTCTCTATCATATCCCCTCCCCATCTCAATCAGTCTCTCTTTCATTTTGATGTCATGATCTTTTCCTCCTCTTATGATGGTCTTGTGTAGGTATTGTCAGGCATTATGAGGTCATGGATATCCAGGCCATTTTATGTCTGGAGGGAGCACGTTGTAAGGAATCCTGCCCTTCCTTGGGCTCTTACATTCTTTCCACCACCTCTTCCACATTAGACCCTGAGCCTTGGAAGTTGTAATCGAGATGTTACTCAGTACTCCAGTCACTTCTTTCCATCACGATGATACCTTCTGAGTCATCCCAAGGACACTGCCATCTGAAAAGAGAATATTCTCTACCCAAAGTGAGAGTAGCATCAATATAAGGGTATAAATATTCAGAGACATGCTTACTGGGCAGTTGGATAAGAATAGTACATACATTTTTCCAGACATCAGCAGATATTACACCCCTAGGGCTCATGACTACCAATGTTTTAAGTTTTCATTATTGGGGATGTATTCCCCCCCATGGAGCAGGCCTCCAGTCCAATTGGAGGGCAGTTGGTTTCCACCAAGACAGATGTGCCACTATTGTACCCGTTGGCTCATTTGGCCTGGCTGGCCAATTATAAGGCTTGCAGTGTCCACTGTTGAGTATCTTCACTGGTGGTATCTCTTTCTCCCATTGAACTACATGTAGAATGACTTCTTCCAGGTTTATGTAAGCTGGTCTACATGGAGGAGGTTATCAGCTCAGTTCCAGCAGGATTTCTCAGTGGCCTTGCAGCCCAAGTATGTGGAGTCTTCAGCAATAGGGTCTTACCATCTATTCCTGGTATGAAACCAAGGGCTTCATCAATGGCCTATAATGTTTTGGGGGCATCAGGGACCTCCCTGGCCAACAACTCACTGGAGGTATCCCATCCCTGGCATGGAAAATTTTCTAACAACGATCTGTGGCTCCTGAGTGTTCCATTGTCCAAAACCAGAGGGTTCCATATGATTTATTTGCATCCTCTTAGATTTTGATTAGCCCTCCCTCCACTTTTCCTTTACTCAATCACTTCCCCTGACCTCACTTTGGGCCTTTTCACCCCCATTAATTTATTCTTCTACTTACATATATACAATACCAACCTATTAAGTACCCTCCTCTCTTCCTTTCTCTTCCCTTTATATCTCCTTTTTAACTTACTGGACTCTACTACTGAGTTTTTTCCTTCTCACACAGAAGTCCTATCATCTGTAGCTAGGATCCACATATGAGGGAGAACATGTGGCGCTTGGCTTTCTGGGCCTGGGTTACCTCACTTTGTATAATCCTTTTCAGATCCATCCATTTTCCTGCAAATTTCATAACTTCATTTTTCTTTACTGCTTAGTAGAACTCCATTGTATAAATGTGCCACATCTTCATTATCCACTCATCAGTTGAGGGACATCTAGGCTGGTTCCATTTCCCAGCTATTATGAATTGAGCAGCAATAAACATGGTTGCACATGTACTTCTAAGGAAATGGGATGAGTCCTTAGGATATATACATAGGAATGCAATAGCTGGGTCATATGGTAGATCAATTTTTAGCTGTCTTCGGAACCTCCACACTGATTTCCACAATGGCTGGACCAGATTGCTTTCCCACAAACAGTGTAGAAGGGTTCCTCTTTTTGCACATTTTCACCAGCATTTATAGTCATTCATTTTCATGATGGTAGCCAATCTGATAGGAGTGAGATAGAATCCCAACATAGTTTTAATCTGCATTTCCCTGATGATTAGGGATGTAGAACATTTTTTTAGATGCTTATATGCCATCCGTATTTCTTCTTTTGAGAATTCTCTACTTAGCTCCATAGCCCATTTTTTAATTGGCTTGTTTGATTTCTTATTATTTAACTTTTTGATTTCTTTGTATATCCTAGATATTAATCCTCTATCAGATATATATCTGGCAAAGATGTTTTCCCATTCTGTAGGTTGCCTCTTTGCTTTATTCACAGTGTCCTTTGCAGTACAAAATCTTTGTAATTTCATGAGGTCCCAGTGGTTAATCTGTGGTTTTATTGCCTGAGCAATTGGGGTTGTCAGAAAGTCTTAGCCAAGACCAATATGTTGAAGGATCTCCCCTACTTTTTCCTTTAGCAGTTTCAGAGTTTCAGGTCTGATGTTAAGGTCTTTAGTCCATTTGGACTTAATTCTTGTGCATGGAGAGAGAGGAGAATCTATTTTCATCCTTCTACAGATACATATCCAGTTTTCCCAGCACCATTTGCTGAAGAGGCTGTCTTTTCTCCAATGAGTATTTTTGGGATTTTTATCGAATATCAGGTGGCTGTAGCTACCTGGACTTATATCTGGATCCTCTATTCTGTTCCATTGATCTACATATCTGCTTTTGTGCCAGTACCATGCTGTTTTTGTTACTATGGCTCTGTAGTATAGGTTAAAATCAGGTATGGTGATACCACCTGCCTTATTTTTGTTGCTCAGGATTATTTTAGATATTTGAGGGTTTTTTGTGATTCCAAATGAATTTTTGGATTGTTTTTCTATTTCTGTGAAGAATGCCTTTGGAATTTTGATGGGGATTGCATAAAATATGTAGATTGGCTTTGGTAAGATTGCCGTTTTCACAATATTGATTCTTCCAATCCAGGAACAAGGGATGTTTTTTCCATTTCCTAGTGTCTTCTGCAATTTCTTGCTTTAGTGTTTTATATTTTTCATTGTAGAGATTCTCTATTTCCTTGGTTAGGTTTATTCCAAGGTACTTTATCATCTTTGATGCAATTGTGAATGGGAGTGATTCTCTGATTTCATCCTCTGTGTGTTTGTTGTTAGCATATAGGAATGCTACTGATTTCTGTGTATTTATTTTCTATCCTGCTATGTGGCTGTAGGTGTTTATCAACTCTAACAGTTTGCTGGTAGAGTTTTTAGGGTCCTTTATATGTAGAATCATGTCATCTGCAAATAATGATAACTTGATTTCTCCCTTTCCAATTTGTATCCCTTTTAGGTGCGTCTCTTACCTTATTGCTATGGCTAAGACTTCCAGTACTATATTAAATAAAAGTGGGGACAGTGGACACCCTTGTCTTGTTCCTGATTTTAGTGGAAAAGCTTCCAGGTTTTCCCCATTTAGTAATATGTTGGCCGTAGGCTTGTCATAAATAGCCTTTATTATATTGAGATATGTTCCTCCTATTCCCAGTCTTTGTAGGAATATTATCATGAAGGGATGTTGGATTTTGTCAAATGCTTTTCTCTGCATCTAATGAGATGATCATATGATTTTTGTCCTTCAGTCCATTTATATAATGTATTAACATTTTTTAATTTGCATATGTTGAACCATCCCTACATCTCTGGGATAAAGCCTACTTGGTCAGTGTGAATGATCTTTCTGATATATTCTTGTATTCTGTCTGCCAATATTTTGTGGAGAATTTTTGCATCTATGTTCATGAGGGAGATTGGTCTGCAATTTTCATTTTTTGTTCTATCTTTGCCTGGTTTTGGTATCAGGGCTTCATAGAAGGAATTTGGTAGGATTCCTTCTTTTTCTATTTTATGGAAAAGCTTTAGAAGCAATGGTGTTAGTTCTTCCCTGAAGGTCTGGTAAAATTCAGCAGTGAATCCATCTGGGCCTGGACTTTTTTTAGTTGGGTGATTTTTGATAAGTGCTTGGATCTCCGTGCTTGTTATAGGTCTATTTAGGTGATTAATCTCATCTTGATTTAATTTAGGTAGGTCATATAAACCAAGGAAATCATCCATTTCTTTCAGATTTTCATACTTTGTGGAGTATAAGCTTTTATAGTATGTCCCTAAGATTTTTTGAATTTCTCTGGCATCTGTTGTGATGTTACCTTTTTCATCTCTAATTTTATTAATTTGTGTCTCTTCTCTCTTTCTTTTGGTCAGATTTGCTAAGGGTTTATCAATCTTCTTTATCCTTTCAAAGAACCAACTATTTGTTTCATTGATTCTTTGTATTGTTTTTTTTTTTTTTTTTGGTTTCTATTTCATTAATTTCTGCCCTAATCTTTATTATTTCTTCCTGTCTACTGATTTTTGGTTTGCCTTGTTCTTCTTTTTCCAAGGCTTTAAGGTGAAGCGGTAGGTTGTTTACTTGCAACCTTTCTAATTTCTTAATATAGGCACTGAAAGCTATAAATTTACCTTTTAAGACTGCCTTCATTGTGTCCCAGAGATTTTGGTATGTTGTGTTCTCATTATTGTTTGACTATAAATATTTTGATTTCCTTCTTGATTTCTTCATTGACCCATTCATCATTTAGTAGTGTGTTGTTTAATTTCCATGATTTTGTGTATGTTCTATAGCCTTTCTTGCTATTGATTTGTATTTTGATTCCATTGTGGTCAGATAGAATGCAAGGAATTATTTCAATTTTCCTGAATTTGTTAAGATTTGCTTTGTGTCCTAATATATGGTCTATTTTAGAGAATGGTCCATGTGCTGCTGAAAAGAATGTATATTCTGCAGCATTTGGATGAAAGTCCTGTATATATCTGTTAGATCCATTCCTTCTATGACTTCATTTAGTCCAGATGTCTCTCTGTTTATTTTTTCCCAGGATGACCTGTCAATTGATGAGAGTGGGGTGTTGAAGTCACCCACTACCACTGTGTTTGGTGTTATCTGTGACCTTAGTTCTAATAGCATTTGTTTGATGAATTTGGGGGCCCCCATGTTAGGTGCATATATGTTTAGGATTGTAATGTCCTCCTGTTGGAGGGTGCCTTTAATCAATATAACGTGACCTTCCTTATCTTTCTTAACTAATGTTGGACTGAAGTCTACCTTGTCAGATATTAGGATAGCAACCCCTGCTTGTTTTCTAGGTCCATTTGCTTGAAACACCGTTTTCCAACCTTTCACCCTAAGATAATGTTCATCCTTTGTAGCAAGTTGCGTTTCTTGGAGGCAACAAATTGAAGGATCCTGCTTTGTAACCCAGTCTGTGAACCTATGCCTTTTGTTTGTGGCATTGAGGCCTTTGATATTAAGAGATAATATTGAAAGGTGTGTATTGATTTTTGCCATTTTTTTGTAGTTCTTCTGGTTTTACCTTTGCTCTCTTGTGTTAATTAGTATTTGAGTATTGTTTGTTTTTTCCTGGTTCCTTATGTGTGCTTTTATTTTTCTTCAGTATGGAGGATTCTTTCAAGTATTTTCTGTAGAGCTGGTTTTGTCTTCAAATACTCCTTTAGCTCGCTTTTGTCATGGAATGTCCTTATTTCTCCATCTATTTGAATGGATAGTTTTGCATGATAAAGTAACCTTGGTTGACAGTTGTTATCTTTCAGGACTTGGAGTACAACACTCCATGCCCTTTTGGCTTTTAATGTTTGTGTTGAGTAATCTGCTGTGATCCTGATAGGCTTGCCTTTGTAGGTAAATTGATTTTTTTTCTCTGACTGCTTTCTATATTTTTTCTTTGGTTTGGGTGTTTGGTAGTTTGATTATAATATGGCAAGGAGAGGTTCTTTCCAGGTTTTGTCTGGCTGGTGTTCTAAAAGATTCCTGTATCTGCACTGGCACCTCTTTCCCAATTTGGGGGAAGTGTTCTTCTATGATTTTGTTGAAGATGCCTACTATGCCTTTGGAGTGAAATTCTTCTCCTTCTACTATGCCCTGAATTCTTATGTTTGATATTTTCATAGTGTCCTGAATATCTTGAAATTCCCACTCATACTTTTCTACTAGTTTTTCTTTCTCTTTGTTGGACTGCATTAGATCTGCCAGCTGGTCTTCTAGCTTAGATATTCTGTCCTCTCCTTCATCCACTCTACTGGTGAGATTTTCTATAGAGTTTTCATTAACTCTGTTCTTCATTGCTAGTAATTCTGACTGTTTTTTCTTTATTATTTCTGTTTCCTTATTTATGTCTAGTATTGACCTCTTTATTTCATTAAATTGGTGTCCTGTGTTTTCTTTGATTTCTTTGATTTTCTCTTTCATTCTGTTGATTTCTTATTTGACTTCTTTAAACATATTTATAGTCATTCTTTTGAAATCTTTCTCATGCATTTCCTCTAACTCATTGTCACTGGAGGTGATTTGTGATGCATTAATACTTTTTGGTGGATTTATATTGTCTTGATATTTGGTCTCTATTTTAGGATGTAGAGTTTTATGGTACCATTGCCTTTTGGGTCAAGTTTTGTGTACACCCCTCCCTTTCTTACCCTCTCCTTCCTCCCCACCCTCCCTATTGTCTGGTCCTTGAGATGATTGGTAGGTATGTTGGCGACTTGGGTAGATTCAGGTTAGGAGCTGTAGATGAGTGAAAGTATATGGTGATTATCTTTCTGTGATTGGGTGAGTTCACTGAGAATAAGCTGTTTCTGGTTCGACCATTTTTCTTCAAATTTCATTGTGTCATTTTTTTCTTACTGCTGTGTAAAATTCCATCATGTAGATATACCACATCTTAGTTATCCATTCATCTAGTGATGGACATCTGGGTTGATTCCAGCTCTTGGCTATTATGAATTGAGCAGCTATAAACATGGTTGAGCAAATATCTCTGAGATGAGGTGTGGAGCTTTTAGAGTATATGCCCAGTAAGGGAATAACTGGG
Source organism: Dipus sagitta (assembly GCA_036346955.1). NCBI lineage: Eukaryota > Metazoa > Chordata > Mammalia > Rodentia > Dipodidae > Dipus > Dipus sagitta. The sequence goes on from CM070788.1 coordinate 33,597,617, forward strand.
TCTGTTGGTAACTCTATAGCCTTTTTTTTAGGAGCCTCCATATTGCTTTCCAAAGTGGTTGTACCATCTTACATTCCCACCAACAGTGGATGAGGGTCCTACTTCTCTACATCCTCACCAACATTTATTTTCTTTGGATTTTTTGATGCTTTCTATCCTTACTGGGGTAAGGTGGCATCTCATAGTTGTTTTAATTTGCATTTCCCTGATGATTAGGGATGATGAACATTTCCTTAGGTGTGTGTTTGTCATTTGTATTTCTTCCTCTGTGAACTTCCTGTCCAGCTCTTTGCCCCATTTTGTGAGTGGGTTGTCTGACTTTTTATTGTTTAGGTTTTTGAGTACTTTGTATATTACAGAAATTAGGCCTCTGTCAGTTGGATGTTCAGCAAATTTTTCTCCTATTCTGTAGGTAATCTATTGGCTCTGCTAATTGTATGTTTGTTTGTGAAGAAACTTTTCAGCTTCATAAGATCCCATTGGTTGAGTGATTGTTTAAGATCCTGTGCTACTGGGAATTTGTTCAGGAAGTCTTTTCCCATTCATAGATCATAGAATGTTCCTCCTAACTTTTCTTCCAGTAGTAGCTGAGTTACTGGTGTTATGTTGAGGTCTTTGATCCATTTGGACTTGATTGTTGTGCATGGCGAGAGGTGTGGATCAAGTTTCAATTTCCTGCATATGGTTATCCAGTTTGTCCAGCACCATTTGTTGAAGATGCTGTCTTTTGGCCAGCCTATATAGTTGGGGCCTTTGTTGAATATCAAGTAGCTGTAGTTACTTGACCCAAAGTCTAAATCCTCAATTCTATTCCATTGGTCTATACTCCTGTTTTTATGCCAATACCATGCTGTTTTTATTATTAGGGTTTTGTAATATAGCTTCAGATCAGGTATGGTGATGTCTCCAGAGGTGTCTCTTTAGCTGAGGATATGCTTGGATATCTGAGGCCTTTTGCTTTCTCATATGAATTTTGAGATCAATTTTTCTATCTCAATGAAGAACGATGTTGGGATTTTGATGGGCATTGCATTAAATCTATAGATTGCCTTTGGAAGGATTGCCATTTTTACAATGTTAATTCTGCCTATCCAGGAGCATGAGAGGTCTTTCCATTTTCTTAAGTCCTCCTCAATTTTTTTGAGTGTTTTTATGTTTTCATTGTATAGTTCTTTCCCTTCCTTGATTAATGTTATTCCAAGGTATTTTTTGTTGTTGTTGTTGCTATTGAAAATGGGATAATGTCACTTATTTCTCTCTTTGTATCTTTGTAATTTGCATATAGAAAGCCTACTGATTTTTGTGCATTGATTTTGTATCCTGCTATTTGCTGAGGGAGTTTATCTCCTTTAAGAGTTTTGGAATGGAGGTTCTTGGGTCTTTCATATATAGAATCATGTCATCTTCAAATAGCGCTAGCTTGACTTCTTCCTTTCCAAAATAAAAATCTTTTTCACACACAATTGTTGTGAGGCATTCAAAACTAACAACAGCAAAGTGCTCAGCACAATGCCTGACACTTGGTAAGAGTCCTCTGTTCTCTTTTTTAATTTATTATTTATTTATTTGAGAGAGAGAGAGAGAGAGAGAGAGAGATAGGCAGATGGAGAGAGAGAGAATGGGCATGCCAGGGCCTTCAGCCACTGCAAACAAACCCCAGGGGCATGTGCCACCTTGTGCATCTGGCTTACTTAAGTCCTGGGGAATTGAACCTGGATCCTTTGGCTTCACAGGCAACTGCCTTAGCTGCTAAGCCATCTCTCCAGCCCCACTATTCTCTTATTACAATGGCACATTATTGTTGTTGTACTACTTTTACTATGTTCATTATTATTATAACTGTCTTTAAAGCTACTAGTTGTCAAAGATTAGATATATAATGAGTGTATTCTTTAAGCACTTAACATTCTCTAGTTTCCCTAAGTACTGGTGAATTTAAGTGGCCACCATAGAAAAGATCACTCTTTCTACTTCCAGAGTATGGTGGGTTGAATGTAATGCCCCTCTCCCCCAGACTTGTATTTGAACCCTTGGTCCTCAGCAAAGTTGCTCTATATGGGGAATTTGTGGAACCCTTAGGAGGTGAAGGCTTGCTGGAAGGAGTGTGTCATTGGGAGTGGACCTTGAGGCTTTAGAGTCCAGCCCTGCTTGCTGTTTTCTCTCTCCTTCTCTCCTTATGTCCTGATGTGAGCATGTGACACCATCTTCCCACTCCTGCCATGCTTTCCCTGCCCATCATGGACTCTACCCTCTGTTATGGTAAGCTGAAATAAACTCTCCTTCCCTAAGCTGCTTCCGGTCTGGTGCTTTGTCCAAATAATAAGAAGGTGACTGATATAAAGAGCATCATGGCTTCACTGTCACACACAGGGGTCAGGCAAGGGCAATGACTGACTCTCCATCTTAAAGGGGCCACAGGATACTTGTTTTCTCAGGAAAACAAATGACATCATGGTAGTTTCTATTAATTTGTTTTTATGTTTTGTTTTATTGCATGGGTATGTATGTATGTGGCATGTATACGTGTTCATGTGTGTGCATGTGTATGTGTGTGTACAGAGGCCAGAGGTCTGCAGGTATCTTCCCCAATCACTCTCCTCCTTATTTATTGAGAGTATTCACTGAATCTAGAATTCACCCATATGGCTAGTCTGTCCAGCTGGCTTGCCCTGTTTCTGCACTGGAATTACAGCATGCATTGCCATACTCAAGAATTTTGTGGGTGATCTGAAATGAGGCCCTCCTCATTCTTGCTGAGTCATTCCCCAGTCTGTTTTGATTGTTTCATTTTTTAAAATCTAAATCTAATCAGTGTTCAATGGCTGTGCTTCCAGAATGATAAAACCTTATTTTGTGCAGGGAAATTTTAGCATATGCTATACCAGAACATCACACTTCTAATAAAACCAATACACCCACTTTTTGAAGTTTATTTAAGTTTGTATAACTGAAATATCATGTTAATGAGGATGGCTCTCTTGGGTCTTGGGTCACATAGTATAGTTTTAACTCCTAAATTAGTAACTGTTGCCACTACTTAAAGCTCACAAAGAAGTCAGCCTATTAATCTAGCCAAGATGACATTTAAAGGAAAAAAAAACCGAACTGTTTCAGCATAAATTGCATTCATTAGCTTTGCTGGAATCTCTTTATGTGAAGCTATAGATGAGAAATTAGTTATACCATTCTATATCTAATCTAATATTTTTTCAAATTAAATCTGAGCACTGATCTGTGTGATTTTGTGAAGCTTAATCAGGGGGCTCATCCCATAAGCTGTGACCTGCATGGCAAAGCTTGTTCTTTGGGCCCTTTGAGAATAATTCCTCTGTATATCTCCCTAACCTCTTGCACATATCTAAAATGTTATGAGTGTAATGACTTAGTAAGTTTTGATATACATGTTTATTTATACGTATCCATATCTATCTATATCTACTACATATCAGGATAGGATAATCAACATTTCCATAATTATCAAATGGTTCTTGGCAACCTTTTTTTTTTTTTTTTTTTTTGAGGCAGGTTTTCAGTCTAGCCCAGGCTGACCTGGAACTCACTCTGTAACTTCAGGTCAGCCTCAAACTCACAGTGATCTTACTACCTCAGCCTCCCAAGTACTGGTGTGCACCACCACAACCAGACTATTTTTTATTACCCTTCTTCCCTGCCTCCACCCTCATCTTCAGAGGATTGTTCATCTACATTTTCTCATTATAGATTTTATTTTTTTCTCTAGAATTTTATGTAGATGGGTTCATATAGTATATAATCATTTCTTGGCATCCTTCACTCTGCATACTTATTTTGAGATGAACTCACTTTATAATATTGTCTACTATTTTAGCCAGATATATAGACATATTAGAATTTGTGTATCCATTTGTTTGTTGATGAAGATTTAGTGTCTTGTTAGTATAAGATAATGTTGGTTTGAACTTGATGTACAAGCCTGTGTACTTTTATTGTCCTTAAAAGCCTAGGAGAAGAATGGCTATTGTTGTAGTTACCTTCTCATTGCTGGGACAAAGTACATGACCAAAAGTAATGAATGAGCTGAAAAGTTTTTATTTAGGCTTAGAGTCTTGAAGAGAAGCCTGATGATGCTGCCATCATGAAGCATGGTATGAGCAGAGGCTGGATATCCCTTTGGCCATAGCAGGTGGAAAACAGCAGCAGAAGAGTGATCGGAGCTCTGGGAAGGTTGAGCTGGTTATAACACCTCTAAGCTGGCCCCCAGCACTTCCTCCAGAGAGGCTGCACCCAAATTGCCATGAGCTAGGGACCAAGAATTCATAATTACATGAGTTTATGGAGGGGACATCTGATTCAAACCACCAGAGCTAGACTGGGTGATAGAAGTATGTTTAAACTTTTTATAAAAGGATGAACCCATTTTCTGTGATTGTTATATATTATTATTTTTTTGCCACCTGCAGTACAGTATAATTCCAGTTGTTCTGCAACCTTGCCAGTACCTGGTCGAATTATTCTTTTTAATTTCAGTTGCTTTAGAAATTATAGTGTAGGAGTTATTGAAACATGTCCCATATGCCACATTTGGCCCACCTTCTCTAGTTTTGTTGGGTTGATTTGGTGTTAGAGATTGAACTCTGGATCTTGTATTTGTTAAGTACTTGCCCTGAGTTCTACCCCCAAGCCTCTTGTCATTTGTTTTTTGCACACAAACTTGTATTGGAATACAGACATGCTCAGTTTTATTTTCTATGTCTATATTTGTTTTATAATGGCAGAATTGAGTGCAGTGGGAAATAGTATCTAGCCTGTAAAACTTAGCTTTAAAAAAATTATTTATTTATTTGAGAGAGAGAGGTAGAGAAAGAAGGAGAGAGAGAGAGAGAGAGGGAGAGAGAGAGGGAGGGAGGGAGAGAATGGGTGTGCTAGGGCCTCTAGCCACTGCAAATGAACTCCAGATATATGTACCACCTTGTGCATCTGGCTTATGTAGGTCTTGGGGAATCAATCCTGGGTTCTTTGGCTTTGCAGGCAAACATCTTAACCATTAAGTCATCTCTCTAGCCCAAACTCAAATTTTTTTATGATATGACTCTTTCAAAAAGTTTGCTGGCTAGGCTGTAGCTCAGTGGTAGAACACTTATCTAATATATTCAAGGTTCTGGGTTTAGTCTCCAGCACACACACACACACGCACACACACAGCTAAAGAGACAGAGAGAGAAAGACAGATACAGATAGACATACACACATGCACACAGAATTTCTTGATGCTTGCTATAATGATATCTTATTGAGGGTTGACATTGCACCATTCCTATTTCTTATTTGCATATTCCAATTTTGGCACATGTGACTTAAAAGTAAATGATTGAGTTAGTCTTTTCTTTGCTACTGCTGTTCCTAATACAATTGAAAAATATCATAAATAACATGCACTTCAACTACTCTTCTGAAACATGACATTTTTTGCCTCCTGAGTTATTACTGTTATTGGTGGGCTCTGTCTGGATGTTTCTAGCTTCATGGCATTTTAATCAAAGACTTGAAGAAAGACATATATAAGTAATGAAGTCGCAAGAAACTCTATTATGAACAAAGTGATAGTAAGTGTTGGAAATATGCTGCCAAAAGGGGCAGTAGACCAGGTGAGTACTCAAGGGTACCAAGAAGTAGTCTGGGCTTTTTCTTTGTAGAAGTGTTGGGGGAGGGTGGACCAGGTGCTAAGGATGTAGTTTGGGTGGTTTTCTGGTTTGATTGACAGGTTTGGGGTATGTAATATTTTCTCTTCTGACCATGTTTCCTTACCATGACACATCTTCATAAGATGGTAAGCAACTCCATAAAAGTTTACTTAGATGACACAGTTTGCTTTGCTGCACATGCACCCAAAACCCATCCAGGCTGGATGGCCTTATGCTACTTGAATCTCAGATGTACCCATCTAAAAACATATTGGAACACAAACTGATCACACCTAATGGCCATTATGGGCAGGAGAAAACCAATTCATTGTTTGGAGTGTGTGTGTGTGTGTGTGTGTGTGTGTGTGTGTGTGTGTGTGTGTGAAGTTTGGTATAGGTGGAGATCCCAGGTGCCAAACAGGTTGCTACATGTATTGTTCAGAAAAAGAGTATTTACTACCCAAGACAATCAGTGTCTCAGGTACCTAAATTATTCCCTATGCCTGCCTGCTCATCACCATATCATGTTTGTTCTTTTTATGTGTGAACTAATTATTCTCAACCACAAGAAATTAACTTCTTTCATTATAATTTCCTGCACAGTTCCAAATACCTTGTCCCTGAAGAAGCATTGCTTTCTCAAGGGGACCAAAGTTTGGATTTTCTGGTTCAACAGAGTGCTTTTCTTTGGAAAGATCTAAGGACAAGTCTGCCTCTTGTGTCGTCTGCCTTCTAGAGGCCACCAGTATCTGGTAGCTCTTTGTCTTCTTCCATCCTTCAAGCCAGCAATCACATTGCTCTGACCTCTGCTTCTGCATTTACAGATCCTTCTTTGACTCTGACCTTCCTGACTTCTAACAGGGACCTTTGTGATTACATAGAGTCCACAAATATAGCACAAATGATGTCTTCATCTTAACATCTTTAGCTTTGTCATGCTTGCAAAGTACCCTTAGCCATGTGCATTACTTTTCTCATTACTGTGATCAAATACCTGAAAAGAAGCAATTTAAAGGTTTGTGTGTGTGTGGGGGGGGGTTCAGTTTGGCTCACAGTTAAGAGGAATTAAGTCTATCATGGCAGAGAAGGCACAATGACTGAACAGCTGGGCCTATGGCACTGTCCAGGAGCCAGTAAAATGGCAATGCCAGTACTCTGTTGGCTTTCTGCCTGTCCCTTTTGTCTTGGAGCCCAGCTCATGGGATGGTGCACCCACATTCAGGGTGTGTCTTCCCACTTCAGGTAGACCTCTCTTGAAATACCCTCACAGACACCCTCAATGTGTGCCTCATTGATGCCCTAGTGTTGCTTAATCCATTCAAATTCACAACTAAAATTAGCCATTAAACCCTTGAAGGTATTGTATTTACCAGTCTGGGGATTAGGATGTGTATATCTTTGTGGGAAGATTAACTTCCACATAGGTACTTTCCCCACTCAGTAAATAGGAATTATCTTTTCCCTTTGACTGGATAAAATCTTTGGAATCACCCATAATTTCTCTTTTTTTCCTATAATCTATATCTATAAGCAAATTTTAGTGGTTTAAACCTATAACTCAGAATCCAACTATCATTCTCACCTCTACGTGCCTCATTTTCATCGAAACTTTATCCCTTACACATTTTCTAAAACCCACCTTCTATTCTTGATCACTTATAGTAGAGTCACAACCCAGCACACATATGAAAATAAATTGCTGTATTTTTTAATTTCCCTAATGGTTCTCTATTTTACCCAAACAAAAGAAAATCCTGACTTTGGCTTTCCTGTGTGCTTTTGCTTCTTGGCCTTATCTCTCTTCTTCTCATGCTGGACTTTTTGCTAGTTTTTAAATACCGAGGTCCTTTGCCAGAACATATATATATAGTAATTTTTAGTATCCACCTTGGTACCAAGACCTGAGAAGATACCAAAATCCATGGATCCTCAAATCCATTTTATAAAATGGTGCAGTGTATATTTATAATCCTCATTCAGCATTTTCCTGTAAAGGCATTATTTCTGCATTACTTATAATATCTACCATAATGTATGGCTATGTGAGCAGTTGTACTCTATCATTTATGAAGTGACAAAGGTAAGTGTTCATACTCAGGAAAGACATGCTATTTTTGATCCAAAGTTGCTTGAATCTTGAATGTGGAAAGTTGATTTAACTCTGTTCACATGACTCTGACCTCTGCTTTGGTATCTCTAGCTCCTTCTTTTACTCTGAACTTCCTGACTTCTAACTCTCTCTATCAGACCCCTACTTCCTTCAGGTCTTTACAGAAAGAATATTTCATATCAGAATCTCTTTCTGACAATCCTATGACAAGTTCTTAGTCCTTACTGTGCTTTATTTTTCTCTACTAACTTCAATTTTAATTTATTTTTATTTATTTATTTGAGAGCAACAGACAGAGAAAGCGGCAGAGAGATACAGAGAGAATGGGCATGCAGGGCCTCCATCCACTGCAAATGAATTCCAGACGCATGCGCCATCTTGTGCATCTGGCTTATGTGGGTCCTGGGGAATTGAACCTACAACCGGGGTCCTTAGGCTTCATAGGCAAGTGCTTAGCCACTAAGCCATCTCTCCAGGCCCCTAACTTCACTTTTTATGCATGCTTATTTCTAATTTATTTGCTTTATACTACTTGCCTCTGTGATGGTGTGAGTTCTTAGAGATTATATATTATATTCTTTTCTACAACCCTGCTTTCCACCTCAAATCCCTGACTTAGAACAATCTTATGCATCTGGAACACAGAAAATGTTCAACAAACACTTGCTTAAAAAATTAAGTGAATTTTTGAGAAATTTTTTTTTACTGTTTTCTCGTTAATATGTTTTAACTGCTACCTTATTTTACTTTTTAGTAGATATGTGAGTATTTTCTAGTTTATCATAGAAGTAATGATGAAATATGTCTTAGCATATTTTTCCATGTGGTATTTTTCCAGAACAAATTCTTAAATGTGGTATTCTAGGTTATATTTAAATTAAATTTTATTTGGTATTGCTGAGTTTCTTTCCCAAGAACTTAAATAATTTATTTCCCAATTTTCCACCAGAGGGCAAGACATGGTTAATTAATGTAATTTTCTATTCTGTGTGCATCAGTTTGGCAGGCTTCTTGAAGTCCTTCAACAACTTTCTTCAGTGTACCATTCATTCTGAGCTGAGTGTCTTCCAAAAGAATTTTTGGTCTTTTTGTAGACTTTCTTACTTCAATTTATAGTTATATTGAATAGATTTTTTTTCTCTAAAGGCAAGCAAAAATATATGTAAGTAACTGGAAAAACCTAAACAGTGTATATATGTATATGTTTGTGTGTGTGTGTGTGTGTGTGTATGTACCTATGCAGAGAAAAAGAGGAGGGAGAGATTGTAGTAACCTTTAAAGAAACAGTGAAGGAAACAAGGGGTGAGTATCAGTAAGCAATTAGAGATCATATTAAAGTATATTGGAAGCATCTTTAAATACCTGACATAGTATATGAATAGCAGCTAAAAAGAGCTGTCATTGGAGTCATTACACAACTTCAGAGGATTTTAAGAAAATAGAAGAGGAGGGATGGCTTAGTGGTTAAAGCATTTGCCCATCCTCTCTCTCTCTCTCTCTCTCTCTCTCTCTCTCTTTGTGTGTGTGTGTCAAATAAATAAATAAATAAAAATAAAATATTAAAATAATAGAAGAGGAATGGACAGAGTAGGATGCTCCCAGCACTGCTCTACTTGAGTTATTCCATGCTATAGTAACATGACTCACTTGCTTTAACTGACACGAATACTACTAACATTGATTTTTCACACAAAGTACATGTGTCACTGGAAACTGGTAGCTTCATCAATTTTAACTCATATATATATATATATATATATATATATATATATATATACATATTTGGCTTTTTGAGGTAGGGTCTTAATCTAGCCCATGCTGACCTAGAATTCACTCTGTATTCAGGGTGGCCTTGAACTCATGGCAATCCTCCTACCTCTACCTCCCAAGTACTTGGATTAAAGGCGTGTGCTACCACACCTGGATTAGTATATTTTTTAATTATTTTTTTATTTACATTGCTATGTTTCTCGGTACACAGAAAAATGAAAAGAATACTTGTACAGGGCATGTTGTGTCTAGTATGTTCATATTTTCAGATAGATTCCATCATATCATATCATTGTACAATTCCAGATCTCAAAATATAGAAATTGATGTGAGAATTGTCCTTTGAAAAGTACAATATGGTTAGTATTTGCTAGGCACTGTGATTACTTCACTGTATGTCTAATCTCTTGCTGCAATATCAAGATTGATATTTTGAGATAGCATTTTGCTCATAAAAGTTCTTGCCTAAGGTTATATTGCTACTCATTTGTTATTTCCTGATGATGCAATTATATGAAATATAAATGTAGCTTTGCACTGACCAGGAGTTCTCATATCTCCATCCATGATCATAGTCAAATATCTTACACATGGTGGTTGATAAAAAAAAAAAATCTGACAAAGCTATCTTCCCAGTGGAGTCATTCACTCTTGTTTTGCACACAACTCTGTGGGTCCAGACAGAAGTTTGAATCATGATGTTTCACTCTTGCTGTGGAATAGCATGTCATTACTGATTATCCCTGATGGGTTGGCAGGGAAAGAATAGGAACGTGTTCTGTGGCAATATTAGAACATGACTTTTTTTGAGCTGGGCAATAACAAATCACTCTTTTAACATCTTTCAGAGATAATGACAGAGGAATTATCCACTAGACTCATGAGTCTTGTATGAGATATAAGTGTATTGAGGTCCCAATCTCTGGTCCTTGCTTTTGAAAATATTAGATATCTGAAATGAGAAATGTATTATCCCTTATGACATCTCTTATCTTCCAAAAGCACACTAATTTTACCAAACTAAAGTAAAAAATCAATGTACCTCCAGCATAAGAAATTATTTTAAATATCTTCATAATTGGGTGCATGTGACCTGATCTGACTTTTATATCAGATATAACCATATTCTATTTTTTTCTTACTCACTAAAAGACACAAAAAACTTTCTCCATGTTTCTTCTCTTTGATGCTTCACAAGACATTCCTGAGGGATATGTAATGTAGAGGAAGTACAACTTTAGTTGGCAATTGGTGTTTTGATCAATACAGTATGTTACATTTCTCTTTTTTTTATTTTTATCAAGTTTTTTGACCTTTGAAGTGAATTTTCTTTTCTACTTAAAGACAGAAGAATTTTCTTTCATATATAATGAACTGTTTACTCAAGTAATTAGTCATTTTGTTGATAGACTTTTACAACGGCCACCTTATAAGTCACTTAACAAAGGTATTGATGATAGTTGAAGGTACTGAAATCCCTGGGAGATTGTGGGTCATTTTATCACATGTTTTTCAGCACATAGATCTGTGTATGACTCACAGTAAAAACTAGTTACATGTACGAAAGTCCTTGTGTCAAATTCTTATCCTCTGTCCCTAAAATAAAGATTTATCTATTTTTTTATCTTTTTAAAAATTTTGTTTATTTTTTATTTATTTGAGAGCAACATAAAGAGAGAGAGAGAGAGAGAGAGAGAGAGAGAGAGAGAGAGAGAAAGAAAGATTGGGTGTGTCAGGGCCTCCAGCCACTGAAAATGAACTCCAGATGCATGTACCACTTTGTGCATCTGGCTTATGTGGGTCCTGGGGAATTGAGCCTCGAACTGGGTTCTTAGGCTTCACAGGCAAGCGCTCAACTGCTAAGCCATCTCCCCAGCCTGATTTATATATTTTTTAACTTAACATATTTCTTTCATACCTTACATGTGTGGAAGAAAATTTATTTCTTAATATTAAAAATAGTGATCACATGATTACTTTGAGTTAGAAATATGAAAAAATTCTGTGTGAACTTACTTCCCAAATTATAGGTTGTATTGTTGCTGTGGGTTAAAGATATGTAGTTTCTTTTCTTCCGTTAATAAATAATAGGAAAATAAAAATGATCATTCAAGTTTCTTGAGTTTCACTGAGCTTGCTGGAAATGTCCACAAAAACAGAGTTTGGAGAAAACTTAGTGATGGTTGTCATTTCCACAAATATTATGGGATGAAAGCTGCAATGGAATTCTTAGTCTAAAGGACAATGAATTCTATTTGTGATGTTGTTTAATGACAAACTTGTTTAATTGTTTTTCTTCGTCAAAGTCTTAGGTAGACTATGGAGACAGTAAAACCATTACTTGGTCATCTTAATATATCCAGAACTTTTGCATATTCTGACTATTATAGGAGATGCCAAGAACAACATCTGATTTTGAAAATTACCTACATTCCTAAGGCTGTAATGCCATAAAGTGCAGTAGAATTTCCACTCAGCTGTTAGCCGCCCACATGGCTTTTAACCATATGCCATAGAACAAAAATTTCCAGAATATTATTTCTCAAGGGAGCTTTTGAAATATTATGAAATTAAATAAATTGTAGTTACATATTTATATTTGGATTGCTTGCTTTGTTATTTAAAATATGATTCTGTAACTTAAAATCCCATATAAAGTATTTGCTTTTACAGGAACAATTTGTTAATTTGTCTCCCTTTCTCCAGAAAAATTTCCCATGCTAATTATGTAAGACTCACAGTTCAGTTCAGACATGTTCCTTTGCTTTTTTATATCGCTTGAAAGGATGCTGTCACCATACTGGAACAAGTGACTTCATATAGAAGATAACAAAGAGATGATTTTTCTCTTAAATTTCAGCATCTTATATTTTTCAGAATTTGAATGTATAGTTTAAAAAAGAAAAGAAAATTCTACATGGAAGCCCTTGTCTTGGAAGAAGGCTTTGAAAGAATAAAGAAAGTGACATTTTAGTTTGATAATTTAGTAAAAGTAAATAACTTGTAGAAATATTATGAGATGAATCTCTATAAAATATTATTGTGGAAATTGATCTTGGTTATACATTTAAACTCATTTAGATGTCATTTGCACTGCTTTATTTCTTTATTTGACAGAGAGAAAGAGGCAGAGAAAGAGAGAGAGAATAGGCACACCAGGGCCTCTAGCCACTGCAAACAAACTCCATACACATGTGTCACGTTGTGCATCTGGCTTACATGGGTCCCGGGGAATTGAACCTGGGTCTTTTGGCTTTGCAGGCAAACACCTTAACTGCTAAGGCATCCCTCCAGTCCTTGCCCAGCTGTGCTTATGTTCTTTCCTAATGATGAAACTGAGTGTAAAGAATGTTCTTGGAGAAAATATTTGAGATTTCTAACACAATTAGAATAGTTAACTAAATAGGACCTCTCTTTAAAAAAAACAAAAAAAAACTTATTTTGCTGGGCGTAGTGGCACATGCCTTTAATCTCAGCACTCAGGAGGCAGAGGTAGGAGGATCACTGTGAGTTCAAGGCCACCGTGAGACTACATAGTGAATTACAGGTCAGCCTAGAGTAGAGTGAAACCCTACCTGGAAAAACAAAAAAAAATTTTTTATTTATTTGAGAGAGAAATAGAGAGAAAAAGAAGCAGATAGATAGATAGATAATAGATAGAGAGTGTAGTGGTTTGATTCAGGTATCTTGGATAAATTTAGGTATTCTGAATGCTAGTCTCCCTAGCTGATGGCAGTTGGGAATTAATGCCTCCTGGAGGCAGTGTATTATTGAAGGTGGGCTTATGAATATTATAGCCAATGTCCCCTTGCCAGTGTTTGGCACACACTTCTGTAACTGTTGTCCACCTGATGTTGGCCTGCGGGTGACGTCCACCCTCTGTTTATGCCATCATCTCCCCTGCTATCATGGACCTTCCCTCTTGAGCCTTTAAGCCAAAATAAACCTCTTTTTTTTCCCACAAGCTGCCCTTGTTTGGGTAATTTCTACCACCAATGCAAACCTGACTGTGTGTGTGTGTGAGAGAGAGAGAGAGGGGTGGGGGGGTGAGAATGGGCATGCCAAGGCCTGTAGCCTTGCAAACAAACTCCAGATGCATGTGCCACCTTGTACCTCTGGCTTATGTGAGTCCTGAGGAATTGAACCTGGGTCCTTTCACTTTGCAGGCAAGCTCCTTAACCAGTAAGCCATCTTTCTAGCTCAAGACTTCTCTTAAAATGACCTAAGTAGATACTCTGCATCACTCTAGCATCTTTTTTGAATCAGATATTTATAATTATTTGACATCCTAGAATTCCTTAATTATGAATAAATGATTGTGCATCTACTTTGAAATGTTACAATGTTATATTTCACATGGTAAAATTTTTGACTGTTTGCCATCTTGTACTAGAATGACTTTTCAATAAAAACTTTTACATTGGTATACCTTTTAATGTTGCTATGTTTTAGTAAAAATGGACATTTCAGCGGGGCGTGATGGCGCATGCCTTTAATCCCAGCACTTGGGAGGCAGAGGTAGGAGGATCGTCGTGAGTTCGAGGCCACCCTGAGACTCCATAGTGAATTCCAGGTCAGCCTGGGCTAGAGTGAGACCCTACCTCGAAAAACCAAAAAAAAAAAAAAAAAAAAAAAAAAAAAAAAAAGCAAAAAAACAAAAAAAAGGACATTTCATTGCTTAGAAGCAGAAAGAGATATAGATCAATTAATCTCTCACAACTGCTAGCCAAGATTTTCCTGGTTGTCATTCTGGATGCAATTATGGGTTCCTGAAATGTTTAGATCACCGATGTTACCATGTTGCATAGTACATCCTATTTGGAACAATATCCAGGTGAAGCAAGACAAAAGGTTCACTGTAGCTTGAAGACCTGCATGCAGGTTGAGCATAAAAAGAAAGTTGTTGGACTTTAGCACCATGGTACAGGGAAGGCTGGCCTTGATTGAATCGGCTTCATTTCAGCTCTTCGGATGCTGTTTCTGTGGTATCGCATGCCTTCATTCTCCTCCTCCATGAAGTCCTCTGTCTACCTTGGCTTCTTGTTAACTTCAAGTCCTTGTTGTTTCCTGGATCTTGGTGACCTGATTTAGAGAGCACAGACTTGTGTGCCATATTGCAGCTTTGGGTCTTTGCCCAAGACAGTATCTAAACAGCAATAATTAAGGAATTCCTCCACTATGAAAGAAATAAATTTAGACTCCTTCGTATAAAAAATTACAGTAAGAGTAGAAAGTACAGAGTTAGAGTAAAACAGATCTAATTAAAAATCCTGCCTTTGTTGCTGACTAATGCTGAGGCTGTCACAGTGTTATCAGGAAGGTATGGAAGGTAATACGTATGTTTCTAATGTTATTCCTACATAAAGTAGATAATAGGATGCCTCATAATCAAATGTTCCCCAAAGCCCTTTAACAGATAGTCTATTTCTCAACCAAAAGCAACAGGCACTACAGTTCTGTCTTTTTTTCCCTAATTTTTATTTATTTACATATGTTGAGGGGGGTACACTATGGTCTTTGCTGTGGTCCATGCAGCTTTACATGAGCAGCTGGGGAATGAAACTCTGTCAGGCTTTGCAAGCAGGGATCTTTAACTGCTATTTTCCCAGCCTATTTCTGTCTTTTAAGGACTAAGCTCTTGGGGCTCTTCACATACTCCTTTGAACATGCTGAGGTCAAGCATACTGTAGAGTACATAGCAAAAGGGTCTTTGATAGCCCCAGCATGCACTGACTGAATGGATTGCTATGGTTGGATACACTTCCAGTTCCTACTTGGAAATAACTTTCCTTTATTATGATTTTTTTTATCAGAGAGAAAGAGAGCAAGAGTGAGAGAGAATTGATGTGCCAGGGCCTCCAGCCACTGAAATAGAACTCCAGACATGTGCACAATCTTGTGTGCATATGTGACCTTGCATGTTTGTGTGACCTTGTGCTTCTGGCTTACATAGGACCTGGAGAGTTGAACATAAGTCCTTAGGCTTTCCAGGCAAGTGCCTTAACCACTAAGCCATCTCACAAGCCCACATATCTCATTTTAAAGAAGTTAATTTTTGTTTGCAGGCAGCATGAAACTATCTCCTGGCTCTCTCACTATTTTGTTTTAGAATTTACTATTAAGCATTACATGAAATTGAATCAAATTTGACCTGAATTTGGAATGATTCTGCTATAATGTAATTTTGATTGTATGTCAAAGAAAATAATAAATCTTCCAACATGAACAATCATATGTAAAGCAAACTTCATCATCATTGTCAGTGTGAAATGGTCCTCTCTTTAAACTACTGATGAGGACTTTTCCCACTTCATTCCCTTTTCTCTTCCACGTTTTCTCCTTTCAAGTGCTAGACAGTTGCATGAGAAAAGCTTAGAGCTAAACAGAGGAAAAAGCAAAAAAGAGAATTTCTGATTTTTGCTCTTTTGAGGACTATGCTTAAATCTGTTTATACAGAATATATTTTTAATCTTTGTTAAATGATGGCAGATAGCAAGATATTAGTAAGCAAATTAAAGTAGAATTAAACATAGGTGGGCATAATATAATTTTAAAGAAGTCAACATTTTTAAGTAAGTCCCAAGCCAAATATAGCATTTACTTATTTTCCTTAGAGAAACAAAAATTGTGTATAATGTTAACAAAACATTTAGAAGACGTGACAAAAAGCAACCCTGCTATTGACATACCACTGAGGAGAGATGTACTGGACATTAGAGAAGAATTAAGCATAGTTGTTAGTGATCCAGAGTGAACGGTCTTTTATCCTGACTGCATGAGCTCCAGAGAGGCATGAAAAGCATACCAAACCTAACCCCAATGCCATGGGGCATCTAAAAGAAATGTGTCACCCCCTTTTTAAATCTAAATGAAAATTATGAGGAATGGTGGAAATTCTGAAAGCTGAACTGGTTGAGGGACTTGTCTAGCCCCACAGGATCTTAAAATAGATCAACTAGGATTTCCACAACCTGTCTTATGAAAAATTAATATTTCCTCTGCATGTAGCAGAGACACAGTGGTAATGGAGACAGGGGCTGGATCTTTTGGGGTCTTGTGGGCAAGAACCAAGTAAAGCCAGTGTGATATGCAAGCATCAATGGCTGAGGCCCAGGTGTCTTTCTGGGCTTCACTGTAGATTCCAGAGCACACAGCTGAGGTAAGGCCAGATGTTCCCCTCATAATTCTAATACATTGGCACTATGTGAGGCACTAGCGCTTATGTGTACTCAGAGCACATTGGCTAAGATGACATTTTCACCTCTTTGGAAAGGTGGGGAAAGTAGAAACCATGGACAGTTAGAGAATAGGAGCAATTTTGTTGTGTTTGAATACAGCTATAGCAAGGATCCACTAATCACAGTTGTGCTTCAGTAGAAATTTTGTTTTGTTAAATTATGTATTTCTTTTAGATTGAACAATAAAAAATATTAATGTGACATTTCACTTTATTTAATCATTATTAAATCAGAAAACATATTGAAAGTTTCTTTGAACATGTTATTATGAGAAAAGTTCTGTTTCTGTACAAGCCCCAACTTAACATATCATCTGGTATTATAAAGAGCTTTGGGTTTGATTCTTAAGTGCCATGATGTACAAAGATGGTTACATCTTCCCTGACTCTCATGTGTCACTTGTCAGCCTCCTACTCAGAGTGGCTGAGCAGAAACTGTGTTCCAGAAAGAGAATTATTAAAAAGAAACATTCATACAACAGGAAGGGGAAAATGAAACAAATTTCAGCACAACATGAACTGATTTACTTCACACAATGAATAGCTTCATGGTAAAGTTACATAATTAAGATCCTTCTTATCTAAATTCTATTAAATTTTCTTGAAAGAGGTGAATTTTCTTTTAAGAATATTAGAATAATCTCTATAATACTACTCCTTTGTATATATAATTTTTACTTAAATTATGATAATTATGCTGAGGAAATGTCAGCCTTGATTTGACCCCACCTGGTTCCCATGTCCCACCTCCATTTCAACTCATATATTCTCTGTAAGTTGCATTTCAAGTCCTCCAATGTAAATCAATTGCATTGAGGGCTGTAATTAATAGCCTCCCTACATCCCATTCTCTCTGTCTGTCTCTCTTCTCTCTATCTCTCTCTGCTTGCAAATAAATAAAACAAAAAGTAAAATTTAAAACTAGATATTTTATACATATATGTCAGTATTAAAATGATTTTATTCATAGACCATTGGAAATTAATTTTGCTGATTTTTTCCAAGTCTTTCTCTCACTTTAAAAAATGTAACCTGAGATATATGCATGAGGCAAATCTATTTTTAAAGTACATTTGGTTGGAAATGAAATGCTGAGAGATAAAGCTAGATATCAACTGCACAGGCATATTTTAAATTTGGGCTTAAAATAGAGCACAGAGCAGGAAGATCCTACTTTATTTAGTCTGTAGGTGTCCTGTGTAAATCACTCATCAGCTCTGGAAAGGGCTTGTCCAAAATCAGGAGCCTGTATCATCCATCATTTCCTCCATGTTCCCCCAGTTCCTATGCATGTGCCAGCCTGGTCTTTTCTCTTTGACTTCTACACCAGAGCAAGGTCATACCCATTAGGCTTTTCTCATTGGTTGCAGGATTTCATGGAATGCAAAGCTCAGGGTTCCCTCCAAGGCATTCCAGAGAAAGCTGAAATGATTATAATGGGCAAAGAATCCATGAACAGCAATTTTCTTAAGGTCAGCTTAAAAATTGTTTATGAGCCTTGAAATTTCCATTTGGTGTGATTAATAAGTTTTCTTTCAGTGAATGTCTGAATTATTCTGTCCTCATTATACATGGTTGTGCAAGTAATGTTTTAAAGAGGAAAGAGCACAAGCCTGGAGACAAATGATCCTGATTTCTGCCAGTTCTTCATAAATGACTTCAAGTAAGTCACATAAGTCCTAGGAGTCAGGTCCTCACTTGAAGAATGGAGCCCATCTTTCAGGATTGTTATGAGGAGATGGTATATGATATGAGATAGATGAGGGTGCTTTGTTCATTATCAACAGAAATGATAAGTACTCTCCTCTGAAGGAGAATTTACTCTGGAAGAAATCTTAGTTCCATTCTAAGTCCTATGAATATCATCCATTCTTGCCAAGGCTAGGGCAAACCTTGCCCTCAGTCTTACCACCTTGCACTTGTGAGATTTGGGACAGTGATAACTTGGTGACTGCTGGGTTTAAATCCTAACTTCTTTACACACTAGTTGTGTTATTTGGATTATTTATTCAATATTTCTTAGCCTCAGTTATCTACCTAGGCTGCAGAGCCAGGGTTCAGGTTTTGACCCCATGTTGGTTGATTTAGAGGTGTATGACATGAGCCCTGTAAAATGTATATTATGGTGCCTGATATACAGAAAGTTATGCATATTAATGGAATTTATTACTTTGGGCACAAGCAGATTATATGATTCTTGGAATATGGTGGCTGACATTTCATTTTTCTTCCCTATGAAAGGGGAATAGTGTCCAGGGTACTTACTGTAAGAGTACACACTAGAAGGGGAAACTGGATAGGGCTGTCAATTTTCCCCTTAAACATTTCTTTGCCATTTAGCTTGAGGCTGAAATTATGATTTCAATTTAATTTCTTGACCTTTTTATTCCACATTCTGACATAAATGAAAGTGAATAGGTTTTTCACATTTTTTCAACTCTATTCTAGTATGTTATTTCTTCCCTTAGCCACCTGTCCTAACCAAGCCTGAGCTGAAGAGTGGGGCCTCATGCTTTCATGCCTTGGTTTGCTGCTTTCATACCTATGATAGTGCTTTCGAGAGTACATACAATGAGCATAAAGGGGTTTCTTGTTTGTTGTTTGTTTGAAGGCAATGAAGTCATTGTATCAGATAGCTTCAGGTTCACTGAGATGAACTTCCAACCAGGCACAGTTATGGAGGAAGGGATATTTATTGAAGCTTACAGATCCAGGGGAAGTTCCATAAATGGCATAAGAAGCTGCCCTGCCTTCGTAGGCCCAAGCAGACAGAGAAAAGCACAAGCCAAAAACCAAAAGCCACACAGCACAGAAAACTTCAGGAACTCCTGCTAGGCACACTTTGCATATCTTTAGACTGAAATCTGAAACCCACCACCACACCTTAAGATCCACTCAGTGACACTGCCTCCTGCCAGGTGGCTGCAGATGCAAACTACAAACAATAAAGAACTGAATATATTGGGGGCCATCTATTCAAACTACCACAGTCACTTATACAGATTGCCACAGGGTGGTGTTTATTTGCTAGGTGACATCTTTACTATAGTCCACACTCAAACTCTTAGCCCTATGTGCCCAGAAGCCAGGCTCAGCCATGTCTTGGGCATAAAGATGCTAACTCACATCAAGAGACCTCACAGAGCCAGTCTGCCAATTTGAGATTTGTAACATCTGTGAAACCAACTTGAAAGTTGCATTTGTCTAATAAGTACCTTTGCTCCTTGCAGATAGGCTATTATGGAAACCAGCTTACCAGGGAGATGTTCAATGAGCATGGGATCAGAACAAGAAGATTTATGAACATTATATAATTTTGATATTTTATGTCATTAAGCTACAGGTACTGAATTGACAATCTAAGAAGGGTGTCAGGCAGGGAAGCTAATCCTCAAACACCAATGAGACCCTTCCCCTGGGTAGTGCTTTGATGGGGAGGACTGACCTTCACCTCTTTTTTCTCTTTATATGACATTTTGTTTCTATGATATTTAAATGGATGACCTTCCCTTGTTTTATCATATTCTTTCTGAGTTTCATGTTATTGTCTAAATTTTATTACTTTGGAGACCATCTAATTTTTAAGCAAAAATCTTAAGTTTCTACCTTTAAAAGCAAAGCTAAATTGCTTTTATTTCCCCCTTTTATAAGTAGATGAGAAGACTGGCATACCATACCTGTGTTTATTTTACATGGTTTCTTATGCAGTCAGGAACTGTGATTTATCAGTATTGGAGCAGATTGGTACTCAGTAGTGAATCTCAGAAAAGTATGTTACATAAGCGAGGATGAGTTAATTTTCTTTGGTAGTAAAGTGGTATTCATTTTAACTGATTTTGAAGATACCTTTAAGTAAAAGCATTACCTTGAAATCTGTAATGATTTTTTTTGACTTATTTTATTTTTTTTTATTTTTTATTCATTCATTTATTTATTTTTTTACTGTCAGTTTGGTACCATTATTAGGCTCATCCGTGACCAACCCCCTCCCCTTGGCCCCTCCTTGTTGAAGTATACGGGTCATGCATTGTGGAGTTAGCCCACAGTTATGGGTAAGCTCAATGTCTCTGCATCTCATGACCCACATGTGGCTCTGACATTCTTTCCGCCCCCTCTTCCGCAAAATTTCCCTGACCCATGTTGGGTTCATTTTGGTCTGCTTCAGTGATGAGGTGTTGGGGGGCCTCTGAGGCTCTGGCTCTCTGATTTGGTAGGAGTTGATTTTTCTCTGTGCTGATCTCCTTCCCCCTTGTGCTGGTATCCGGTACATCAGGAAAACAGCCCCCTTGCTTGTTTCTCCAATTTTTCTTAGTTTCTGTAATGATTTTAACATTTTAGAAATACCTTTTTTTTTGTTTGTTTGTTTTCTGGGGTAGGGTCTCACTCTAGCCCAGGCTGACCTGGAATTCACTATGCAGTTTCAGGCTAGCCTTGAACTCACGGCGATCCTCCTACCTCTGCCTCCCAAGTGCTGGGATTAAAGGCATGCACCACCACGCCCAGCTAGAAATACCATTTTTATTTTGGCATTCATTAGTTTGGTTTCCTTTTCAGGAAGTGAGCTTAATCAATTCATAATGTGTAGAGATAGAGAAAAGGAAAGAGTTAGAATAAATATTATTAGCTCTACAATATTAGAGCTTGTCAGGTACTTAGGACATTGTCTATGTTGGGTTTTTTGAAACTCATATCTATATTTTTAAAACCATCTCTCTCTTTCTCTCTCTCTCACTCAATCTCTCTAAAAATAAAATAAAATAAATCCACAGGCTATTTTAATACAGTTACAATACAATCATAGATTAGGAAACATTACACACAACAAACATATTATATTCCCTACCATGCTGAAAATAGCAGACTAAATAAAAATGAAAATGGAAAATCAAACATTGTTTGCTAAATTGGGGCATAATTAAGGTACTTAATGAATGGTTTGCAAGATTAGATGGATGTGTTTTAAAACCTAACATATGTGAACATAATAGGGTAATACCAGTGGAGAGATTGCTGGGATATCTTGGAGAAGATAAGGAAGTGAGTGTTAGAGATGGCATATGTACTTACATTGGCATCTCTCTTACTTTAATTCTTTTAAAAACTTTTTTTGTTACTTACCACATTGTGCTATGATCTGTATTCCGGTTAAATAATCTGAAGGGTAGGATCGATTACTTGACAAAACACTATGGAAATATTTCTGATTTCATGTGGGTACTGCAAAATCAAACTCAGGGCATCAGTGCTCTGCAAATAAGCACCTTTAACCACAAAGTAATCTCCCTAACCCAGTGATAATATTCTCAACATAACTGTACAAATGTACCAGAAGTGGTATTTGAGGTGCGTATTTGCTTCCATCTGGTTTTGGTACCTACTGGAAAAAGCAGTTCTTTTCCATATGAGAAGAAATGGCTGAGCAAGAAGCATTGGCTGGAGATGCACATCACTCCCTGTCAGGCGATATTCCTCTGGAAGAACCTGCTGGCCCATGGCAGGGGGAGGATCTGGGTTACTATCGGTGGAAAATGGAAAGAAAGAGAATTGGCAGCAGAAAGGGCTAATGTTATCTTGCTACTTATGTGAGTCTGAGGTGAAGAGAATAATATTAGCCCTGAGCTCTACTTACTCACACATGCACACACACACACACACACACACACACACACACAGAGAGAGAGAGAGAGAGAGAGAGAGAGAGAGAGAGAGAGAGAGAGAAATAGGATAGGCTACATGTATTTCAGAGTTTAGTATTTATAAAACATGGTTTTTCTTGTTTAAAAATGATTAAGAATTTCCAGTCAGCCAGGCTGCCCAGACATTCATCTCAGGAAGCTGGCCCTGAGTCTCATCAGGCTAGGCTATTTGCCTGACAAGATATGTGACCTGGAGGTGAAGGCTCAGGGTGAGTCCTAGAAGAAGCCTTCAACTGGAGTCAGTTCCCAATGATATTCAGTAAGGCCCATTGGATAAATATTGGGATGATTCCAATGTTGCTTTGTCATTCACTTTCCATGATATATTTGACATTTTTTGAAAATAACTTCTCTGAAAATTATGCAACTAATCTGAAGTTTCTTTCATATACTGAGGCTGGCTTACCATTTGGCCAAAATAAAATATAGTCAGCGGGACATCCGGCCAAGATGGCGACCGCCTAGCTGCGCTGCAAATCCCGGGGAAAGAAAGGCAAGATATTAAGGGTATATAGTGGCGTTTAGGGGAGAGAAATCTGGGAGGGCACAGAGGTGGGGGAACAGGGAATCGCTGATCCCCTTGCGGGCGGGTAGGCACCCCTTGCCCCAAATAACCGCCGTGTTCAAAGCTCTTCCCCTGCCGCTGCTGCTGCTCCGGAGCCCGCATGGTTGCCACCGCGCACCGATCGTTTCCTGCGCGCGGAAGCTTAGACTGCTCCGCACCCTTGTCCACTCGCCCACCTACTGAGTGTCCCCAGTCCCACAGCAACTGCCCCACAGGCTCAGACTGTATCTCTCGCTTGCGTCAGCTCAGGTGCCACCCCCTACCTGCCTGCCGCACCGGTGGGCCGCCATTGTCCTGTGGCGGGGGAGCGCAGACTGCTTCCGGTTCCCAACGTTCCCAGCCAAAGTCTGGGTGGCTTCAGTGCTTGGTGCCTCAGTGCCACTCCTAGCTCAAACGCAGGCAGCTATGGCACATTACCGCTTGAGAACTCAAGCAACTTTGGCACCCCTGCCAGGTAGTAGATAGGAGGCTTTGGCAAGTGAGATTGTTCCCTGCGTGCGGAAGCTTAGACTGCTCCGCACTCTCGTCCACTCGCCCTCTGTCTGCTGCACGGCTGTCCACAATTGTCCTGTGGTGGGGGAGCGCAGACTGTTTCCAGTTCCCAGCGTGCCCAGCCAGAGTTCGGGCGGCATCAGTGCTTGGTGCCTCAGTGCCACTCCTAGTTCAAACGCAGGCAGCATTGGCACATTACCGCTTGAGAACTCAGGAAACTTCGGCGCCCCTGCCAGGCAGTAGATAGGCAGCTTTGGCAAGTGACAGCCAAAGCCCAGGCTTCTTGGCAACGCCCCCAGGCTGCATAAGATTCCCATTGTTCTTGAGCCCAGGCTGATAAGCCCACTTATCTGCCCATACACTGTCATGGGCAGAACACAGCGCAAAAGAAATAACATGAAAAATCAAATGCAAGAAAATCCAATTAGATCACCCAGGCCCACAATGAATACTTCTAACCAAAACATAGAAGAACCAATTGGACCAGAACACCAAATTGAAGCTATGAGCAATGCAACTCTAACCAACCTATTGGTAGAACTTGCAGGAAAGCAACAAAGGACCGACAATCCTGTGGATGCTGCCATCACTAAACTAGAACTAAGAGATAACAAATTGGAAGGATTAGATAAGAAAATGGAAGGATTGCTAAGAGAGATAACAGATTTGAGGGAGAGTGAAAAAAAAAGAAGGCCTTAAAAATCAGCTGGCCTTGCTAAATGAAGACATAAAGAAATGCAAGGATGAACTCCAAGAATCATCAAGAAAATCAGAAAATGATGTGAAAAGGGAGCTTGACAGAGGGATGGAAATTATATATAGAAAAATAATAGAAAATGCAAACTTATTTGAACAAGTCCAAACTCGCTACAAGCTCTCAAGAATAGAGTCAGCCAAGTGGAGGATAGAAACTCTGATCTGGAAGACAAGATGGAAGAAACAGTTAGAGAGTTCAAAAACTTCAGTAAGTTCAAAAGCTCCTGTGAACAGAACATGAGGGAATTGTGGGATACACTTAAACGTCCTAATATCAGGATCATTGGAATACCAGAAGGAGAAGAAATCCAGACCAAAGGCATGGAGAACTTATAACTGAAGAAAACTTCCCCAATCTCTT
The DNA here is from genome assembly GCA_036346955.1 of Dipus sagitta. Lineage (NCBI taxonomy): Eukaryota > Metazoa > Chordata > Mammalia > Rodentia > Dipodidae > Dipus > Dipus sagitta. The sequence goes on from CM070788.1 coordinate 33,622,264, forward strand.
AAAAGAAAGGCCCATCAAGATACAAGAAGCCAATAGAACTCCAAACAGACTGGACCAAAGGAGAAACTCTCCAAGACATATTATCATTAAGACTCTAAACATTGACAACAAAGAGAAAATCCTAAAAGCAGCTAGGGAAAAACAGCACACCACCTTCAGAGGTAACCCCATCAGAATTACTTCAGACTTCTCAATGGAAACCCTGAAAGCTAGAAGGGCCTGGAATGAAACACTGCAAAGTCTAAGAACCTATGGCTTCCAACCCAAACTACTCTACCCAGCAAAAGTATCCCTCATAATAGATCGTGAAAGAAAAACTTTCCATGACAAAACTCAGCTTTACAATTATATGAACTCAAAACCAAACCTACAGAAAGTATTTCAGGAAATTCTCCACAGAGAAGAAACAAATAATCAAACACAATTGCCTACAAGAAGCAGATCACAACAACCAAACTCAGAGTAGGCACAAAAAACTTCAATGTCCATGAAATCTCCAACCCACATTTACCATCACAATATTTCAAGGATCAAATCAAATCTCACAGTCATTACCCTAAACATTAATGGCCTTAATTCAACCATCAAGAGACACAAGCTAACAGGATGGATCAAAAAATTAGACCCCTCAATCTGTTGCCTTCAAGAAACCCATCTCACCATTAAAGACAGACATCTCCTCAGGGTGTAAGGGTGGAAAACAGTATTCCAAGCAAATGGTAATAAGAAACAAGCAGGTGTAGCTATATTAATATCGGATAAAATAGACTTCAAACCAAATATAATCAAAAAAGACAAAGAAGGCCACTTCCTACTTATCAAGGGAACGATCCATCAAGAGGATATTACAATCATAAATCTGTATGCACCAAACACAGGGCACCACAGTTCATAAAACAAAACCTACTTGACAATAAAACAGAAATAACCACAAACACCATCATAGCTGGGGACTTCAATACACCATTATCAGTAATAGACAGATCATCCAAACAGAAACTCAACAGGGAAGTAAGAGAGCTCAACAAAACCATAGATCACTTAGACCTAACGGACATCTACAGAACCTTCCATCCCAAATCCACAGATTACACATTCTTCTCAGCAGTCCATGGAACATTGTCTAAAATAGACCATATATTGGGTCACAAAGACTGCCTCCACATATTTAGGAAGATTGAGATAATTCCCTGCATGATATCAGATCACAATGCTATATTGCTAGAAATCAACAACAAAAGACCCACCAAGAATCCCAAAGGCACCTGGAAACTGAACAGCACACTTTTAAAAAATAAATGGATAATGGATGAAATAAAAAATGAAATTGCAAAATTTCTGGAATTGAACGACAATGAGAACACATCGTACCAAAACTTATGGGACACAATGAAGGCGGTCCTCAGGGGAAAATTCATAGCACTCAATGCCTTCGTAAAAAAGACAGAAAGGTCACAAATCAGTAACCTAACCATCCACCTAAAGGCACTGGAAAAACAAGAAAAATCCAACCCAAAGAGCTCCAGAAGGAAAGAAATAATTAAAATCAGAGCAGAAATCAATGAATTGGAAACCAAGGAAACAAGACAATTGACAAAACAAAGAGCTGGTTCTTTGAAAAAATAAACAAGATTGACAAACCCCTGGCCAATTTGATCAAGCAAAAAACAGAGAAGCTTCAAATTAAAAAAATTCAAAATGAAAAAGGAGAGATCACAACAGACATAAGTGAAATTGGGAGAATCATCAGGACTTATTTCAAAAACCTCTACTCTACAAAACTGGATAATGTGGAGGAGATGGATAAATTCTTGGATGCATACCATCTACCAAAGCTGAACACAGAGCAGATTAATCACCTCAATCAACCCATCACACTCATGGAGATTGAAAAAGTAATAAAAAACCTCCCCAAAAAGAAGAGCCCAGGACCAGATGGCTTCTCAGCTGAATTCTATCAAACCTTCATGGAAGAACTCAAACCAATCTTCCTCAAACTGTGCCACACAATTGGTGAACAGGGAAAGCTACCCAACTCCTTTTATGAAGCTAGCATCACCCTAATTCCAAAACCAGGCAGAGATGCCACAAGAAAAGAAAACTACCGGCCTATTTCCCTGATGAATTTAGATGCAAAGATCCTAAACAAAATCCTTGCAAACCAAATCCAACAACACATCAAAACCACTATCCACCTTGACCAAGTGGGATTCATTCCAGGTACACAGGGGTGGTTCAACATACGGAAATCTGTCAATGTAATACACCACATAAACAAGGTTAAACATAAAAACCACATGATCATTTCGATAGATGCAGAAAAGGCCTTTGACAAGATTCAACATCATTTCATGTTCAAAACACTGGAGAAAGTTGGCATGGTTGGTTCATATCTTAACCTAATAAAGGCAATATACGAAGCTCCAAAGGCCCAAATAATACTTAATGGAGAGAGACTGGAGGAATTCCCATTAAGATCAGGAACAAGACAGGGTTGTCCACTCTCACCTCTGCTTTTCAATATAGTACTGGAAGTCCTAGCTCAAGCAATAAGACAGGAGAAGGAAATAAAAGGGATACAATTTGGAAAGGAGGAAGTTAAGTTAGCTTTATTCGCTGATGACATGATTATATATGTAAGAGACCCGAGAGACTCCATCCCAAAACTCCTGAAGGTGATTAACTCCTATAGCAAAGTAGCAGGATACAAAATCAATGCACAAAAATCAGTAGCCTTCCTTTATGCAAAGGACAAAGATACAGAAAAAGAAATAAGGGACATAGTCCCATTTTCAATTGCAACCAAAAAAATAAAATACCTTGGAATAACGTTTACCAAGGAAGTGAAAGATCTATAAAATGAAAACATAAAAACACTCAAAAAAGAAATTGAGGCGGACTTGAGAAAACGGAAAGACCTCCCATATTCCTGGATAGGCAGAATTAACATTGTGAAGATGACAATCCTTCCAAAGGCTATTTACAGATTTAATGCAATACCAATTAAGATCCCCACAGTGTTCTTCACAGAGATAGAAAAAATGATCTCAAATTTCATATGGAAAGGCAGAAGGCCTCGCATTTCCAAACATATCCTCAGCAAAAGAAATACCTCTGGAGGCATCACCATACCTGATCTAAAGCTATATTACAAAGCCATAGTAATAAAAACAGCATGGTACTGGCATAAAAACAGGACTATAGATCAATGGAATAGACTTGAGGACCTGGACTTTGGGTCAAGCAACTATAGCTACTTGATATTCAATAAAGGACCAAACAATATAGGCCGGAAAAAAGACAGCATCTTCAACAAATGGTGCTGGACAAACTGGATAACCATATGCAGGAAACTGAAACTTGACCCACACATTTCACCATGCACTACACTCAAGTCCAAATGGATCAAAGATCTCAATATAAGACCAGAAACTCGAATACTACTGGAAGAAAATTTAGGAAGTACTTTCCATGATATAGGAATGGAAAAAGACTTCCTGAACAAAACCCCAGTAGCTCATGAACTTAAATCGTCACTCAACCAATGGGACCACATGAAGCTGAAGAGTTTCTTTACAGACAAGCATACAATAAGCAAAGCCAATAGATTACCCACAGAATGGGAGAAAATATTTGTGGGTTATCCAACTGATAGAGGACTAATCTCTAGAATCTACAAAGAACTCAATAATCTGGACAGTAAGAAGTCAAACACCCTACTCACAAAATGGGGCAAAGAGCTGAACAGGCAGTTCACAGAGGAAGAAATAGAAATGGCAAACATACACTTAAGAAAATGTTCAGCATCCCTAATCATCAGAGAAATGCAAATTAAAACAATTATGATATTCCACCTTACCCCAATAAGGATAGCAAGCATCAAAAAATGAAATAAAAATAAATGCTGGCGAGGATGTGGAGAAGTAGGAACAGTCATCCACTGTTGGTGGGAATGTAGGATGGCACAACCACTTTGGAAAGCAATATGGAGACTTCTGAAAAAGCTGAGTATAGAGATACCAACAGACCCAGTTATTCCCTTACTGGGCATCTACCCTAAAACCTTCAAACCACAGACTAAAGAGATTTGCTCAACCATGTTTATAGCGGCTCAATTTGTAATAGCTAAGAGCTGGAATCAACCCAGATGTCCATCACTAGAAGAATGGATAACTAAGATGTGGTATATCTACACAATGAAATTCTATACAGCAGTAAGAAAAAATGACACAATGAAATTTGAGGAAAAATGGTTGAACCTAGAACAGATCATTCTCAGTGAACTTACCCAATCACAGAAAAAAAATCGCCACATAGTCTCACTCATCTACAGCACCTAACCTGAATCTACCGAAGATACCTTACATACCCAGCAAGCATCTCCTAGATTAGACACTAGGATGGAAGGGGAGAGAGGGGAGGGCATCAAAGGGGTGGGAAACACAAATCTAGACCCAAACGGCAATGGTACCATAATCTTCTACTTACTAAAAGACAGACCAAATGGCTGATCCTTCACCAGGCCCTTACAGGGAACACCTGAACCACAAGACACTGGAGAGGGTAAGATTAAGACTAACCTTAATCTCCTACACCTTCCCTCCCTCACTTCCCCTCTCCCTGTCTCTCTCTCTCCTATCTCTAACTCTTGTATATTAGTTATCTTTTTCCTCATTTTCTTAGTGGGCACTGACCTGTTACTCCAAGATCCAGCATGGGGCTATCATCCACAATGAGCTTTTGATCAGAGATACCTACAAGGTTTCCTAAAAGACAGACAGATTTCTGTCAGAGTACTTGATGACCCACCAAAGGATAGTGGTAAGACCCTACTGCTGAAGATACCTTATGTGATTGACATGCAAATTAGAATGGCATGGCTGGAAGTTGGATGATAGTCAGTCCCCAGACAGTCAGCGCGTCTAGTGCCAGAAGGTGCTACATGGGCGACTGGGGGAAATTGACCAATATCTGTCGAAGCAACGCATGGTCTTACCTACTTAGCAGCAAATAACTTGTTGTGATGCCCACACAAGTGCAGTGGTGGCACACAGCCATGGTGGGGAACCAACTGCTCTTAATTTGGCTAACTGATCCCCTCACTGGTATGGGACCCATAGCTGGAGCTGGGAAACAAGTCAGAACCAGATCCAAACATAAGCCCACTCTCCAATATCAAGCTACCATCAATTGTGGGCTACAAGAGGGCCTACACCTATTAAATTCTCTATTAAAAAAAAGTAAGGGTTATCTCATTTGTCCTGGTTTTAACTTACTCTCCCTTGGAGAATGTGCTTCTCTTTTTCAGATAGATGTAGATCCTAAGGAGAGAGCCACCCCATCATACCTCAAAAGGGCCCTGGCTGAAACTAAGAAAAATTGGAGAAACAAGCAAGGGGGCTGTTTTCCTGATGAACTGGACACCAGCACAAGGGGGAAGGAGATCAGCACAGAGAAAAATCAACTCCCACCAAATCAGAGAGCCAGAGCCTCAAGGCCCCCAACACCTCATCACTGAAGCAGACCAAAAATGAACCCAACATGGCTCAGGGAAATTTTGCGGAAGAGGGGGCGGAAAGAATGTCAGAGTCACATGTTGGGTCATGATATGCAGAGACATTTAGCTTACCCATAACTGTGGGCTAACTCCACAATGCATGACCCGTATACCTCAACAAGGAGGGGCCAAGGGGAGGGGGTAGGTCACGGATGATCCTAATAATGGTACCAAACTGACTGTATTTGCTGAATACAGAACTGACTAATAAAAAAAATAAAAAAAATAAAAAAAGAAAAAAAGAAAAAAAGAAAAAAAAGAACAAAGAAAAAAAAAATAGTCAGCGGTTAGACAATGACTGACGTAGAGATAATAATTGGCAATTATTTAGAATTTAAAAAATAGCCAGGATGCCATTATTTCCTATAATTTCATCATTTCTCTGAGAACAGTTTCTTTCCTCCCACAGCGAAACATGATTGGTTTCCTTCTTGTGCACTTCCTTTCTGCCATGCCCTCTTTTACTGATTTAAGATGTTATAGTCTCCTTAGCTACCTAGTGTCTTTCTGGGTTCCAAGAATAGAGAGCAACACCATCATTATATACTGAAAGTTTAAAAATGGACACAGGCTTGATGTTGCGAATTCATATCTGTGAATAAAGTCAGTTCTTCTATAATACAATTATTGTGTTCCCACAAAATCTTGCATTATTAATAAGCATAGTGTACAAACAATTGATTGGCAAGAATAAGGTTTGCATCTAGACAGTTTCAGAATCACAATTTCAAGGTTATTTTTCCAGGAGGAATCTTAGTATGGTGGGTATTTGCAATCTATGAATAATTTATATTTTCAATATAAAAATTAAAGATTCATCAATAAAAATTAGATTAAAAATTCCGAGCAAGTCCTGTTCATCTTAGATGATAGAAGTCAATATTCTAATGAGTTACCATTATCTAAAAAAATTTTTATAGCTCATTGCTATAATAAAGAACAGATGAAAATGAGATATCTAAAATGCATTCAAAGTGAATTATGATAGTCACATCTGTCAATGGTGATTAATCATCAGTAGAAAGTTAAGAGTACATTCAGTATGCTCAGCACCCCATATGCTTACCACTTAAAAGGATTTCACTAGTGAGCTGGGGAATGGCTCAGTGGTTAAAGGTGCTTGCTTGCAAAGCCTGATAGCCTAGGTTCAATTCCCCAGTACTCACATAAAACCATATACACAAAACGCATCTGGAGTTTATTTGTAGTGGCAGGAGGCCCTGTTGTGCCCATTCTCTTTCTCTCTCTCTCTCTTTCTCTCTCTCTCTTTCTTTCTCTCTAATAAAAGAAAAATAAAAGGAAGAATTTCACTAGCAATGGTAGTTCAGGACCCAAATTGCTTAAGGAGATGGCTCAGCTGGTAACATGCTTGCCTCATAAGCAGTAGGGTCTGAGTTGTGATCCCTAGTATCCATGTAGCTGGGTATAGTGGCATGCACTATAGTCTAGTCCAAGCACTGGGACAGCAGAGACAGGAGGACAATGGCCATCTAATTTAGCCTACTTGGGGAGCTCCAGGCCAATGAGAGACCCTATCTTAAGAAACTGTGTTCCTGAGGAATGACATTTGAGGTTGCCCCCAAAAGTAAAGACACACAAGAACATGGACATGTACACACACACACATTCAAAATATCTCCCAAAGAAACAAGGTCAGGCTGGGCATGGTGATGCATGCCTGCAATATCGGTACTTGAGAAATTGATAGAAAATTATGAATTTAGGAACAAGACTATGTAGCAAGTTCCAGGCCAGCCTGGGCTACAAAGTAAAACCCTGTCTCTAAAAATTCAGTGGGATTTTGAAGTGCGCTGCCAGCTGTTCAAATTTCCACAGGAGAACAGGGGCAAAGATGATGAATCCAGCCTAAGGAAGGTGGGAAGAAGGGACATTTAAATTGCTTTCAGTAGACTGACTTGGAGAAGACTGATGCTTGCAGAGCAACAGGAGCCAAAGACCAGCTAAAATGTTGCATGTGTCACACAGGCACACTAGGTATTCAAAGGAATGGGAAGGTATATGTGTGGACAGATCAGCAAACATATGAGATGATATGACAGGGTCTGATAGATTAGCCTGTAGAGACATTGGGCTATGCAGTACAAAGCTTGAAAGCAGAAAACTACAGTTCTGAAGCCACAGATAGATGGTTTTGTCATTTATAATCTTTAGCAGAAAGAAAGTGCATATATTGGATTTCTATTGCATGCCCTTCTACCTATTATTTTATTTACCTTCTATCTTTATCCTCCAAAGCTGATTGTTTTTAGTCTACATGGGAGGAAACATATAGATACACAGCTCCAGGTCACAGGAAGATGGAATATGACATGTAGATAGAATGGTCAACCCGCTCCCACAGTGGCATTTCTTCCCTCCAACCACGCTGTCTTTCAGAGACACAGAAATTATTCCCATATTCCAGCAGACAGTGGGGCATACAGCTGTCTCTTCTCCATGCACGCAGGCTGCAACCACCGGCATCACTACCATTAAATAGGTCAGAACATTTATAGGTTAAAAACAAGAAGAAATTAGATGTGTATGTGTGCCAGGTATGGGAGTGCATGCCTTTAATCCCAGCACTTGGGAGGCAGAGGTAGGAGGATTTCCGTGAGTTCGAAGCCACCCTGAGAGTACATAGTGGTCAGCCTGGGCTAGAGCAAGACCTTACCTCAAAAAAACAAAACTAAACTAAACAAAACGATATGTATGTGAAAACTCTATAGACTGTGTTTTGTTATATTCAGCATCACTTGTGGGACTGTCTGTGACAGGAATGTAGAGATTTCCTACTTGAAAGCCATGCCTTTTGTTGTCCACAGCTGCCAGGATATGGCAGTTTATTGATCTAAGGAGAAAAAAGTCACATTTTCTGCAGTGTGAATCCACATGAAGGTATAAAATCCCAAACAGCTGCTTCCTCCTTTAGAATCCACTGATTGATTTGATATTTACTTTGGTCACCATGTCACAGATGTTTTAGATTATGAAGGAGAGGCCACGGAGGTGGGCTCATAAATTCTCTGTACTGGTTGTCCCATGGGTAGTTTGCCAGGCTGAATAATCCCAGTCATCTGGGAGACAGTTGAAAGGCACTGAAGCACAAATGCGTGGTCCCTTAAATATGCCTGGTCTCCTTTTTTGTTTTGAGCTCACTGCAGTAAGGCCCTGACCTGTGGTACTTCATATGAAGAGATAAATACCAGCATCTTCCCAGACAGCACTATACTGGATGCTGTTTCTTTCACTGGTCAGATTAACATATTCAGCAGCTTTGTCTGTTACAAAGGTTCCAGCTGAAATTCTTCTTTCCTTTCTCCTCAAGTGCTGGCTGGAATGTCACAGGGTTATTTTTCTCTTGAGGTAGTGTTCTTTCCTGTCCTCTTCCACATTGACAGACAGATCTGTTTGATGTGACAATCTAGCCATTATTATACAAGGCTTAAAATTTACACAAACTGGGCTGGAGAGATAGCTTAGAGGTTAAGCGCTTGCCTGTGAAGCCTAAGGACCCCGGTTTGAGGCTCGATTCCCCAGGACCCAAGTTAGCCAGATGCACAAGAGGGCACACGCGTCTGGAGTTCGTTTGCAGTGGCTGGAGGCCCTGGCGTGCCCATTCTCTCTCTCTCTCTGTGTTTCCCTCTTTCTCTACCTGTTGTTCTCAAATAAATAAATAAAAATAAAAACAAAAAATTAAAAAATAAATTTACACAAACTAAAGTCATCCTTCAATTCTCAGACCAGCCCTCACTTCCCATATGATGTGAGATGAACACTTTCTTTTCTGGTCCAGTGGAACCCACCCTGCATATACTTCTGCTCAAAGATTAAATTTGTTTAAATGGGTATATTAAAAAATTAACTTGGGGGCTGGAGAGATGGCTCAGCAGTTCAGGTGCTTTCCTGCAAAGCCTAATGGCCGGGGTTCCATTTTCCATTACCCATATAAAGCCAGGTGCACAAAGTGGCTTATGAATATGGAGTTCCTTTGCAGTGGCAGGAGGCCTTGGTGTACCCAATTCTCTCTCCCTTCTTCCCTCCTTCTCTCTCTCTCTCTCTCTCTCTCTCTCTCTGTGTGTGTGTGTGTGTGTGTATCACTTCTCTCTGTCTCTTACTGCTTTCACATAAACAAATACTTAAAAAGAAGAAGTTAACACATTTTGTTTGAGCACAGCTTCAGGCACCAGGCAGCACCAATCATAAATATTCCACAGAGGCAGATGCCTAACTTCCATGTATAGCATCTGATAAACAGCTGGGCATGGCCAGTGACGTCTGTGGGAATCAGAGACCAGAGAATCACTGGGACTTATGAAAACTGAAAAGCGCAGCTCCATGTTTAGAGAAAACTATGTTTCAAGGAAATACTCTGATGATGAGTAGTAGATGAAGGACACTAGATGTTCTCCCCTTGCCTCTGCAGTCTTGTAAGCACACTTATATTTGCACACACCACACACAACCTCACCCACCCCACCCCCCGAGAGAGAAAGAGAGAGAGAGAGAATGAGAAATGAAAAGAAAACCATACAACATACTGAGCTTGAGATTTAGAGTCAACACTAGTTAGAAGGGCTTCACTATTCACGCCCTCCTGACCTTCCTCCAAGGTAACCTGTATGTTCAGAAAGACATGTCAGTTAGATTTTCATCCTTTCCAGCAGAAAATGTGTTTGGAAACTGAACTGTAAATAAACAGGAACAAGAACAAAAGTATGGAAAGAGAGTGCAATATCCTAGTCACCCTGGGGCACCCACATTAATGCCTTTTAAGTGGGCAGGAAAAATATCCATAGGCAATGACACATTGGTTACTTGATTTCATATTGCTTTTAATTTGTGCAAATGATTTGAAGAAACCCCTCTGGGGTAAATTTGTGGTGTTTATCTGTTTCCTTGAGGGAAGGATGCACTCATGTTCAGTGTCACAGTTGCTTCCAGTATACCTTTTCAGCATTACCCAGCTTTAAGGGAAGGCAAGCTGGATGCTGCAAATATAGTAATCAAGTTAACTGATATCTTAGTTTAAAATGACAAACACTGGTGAGTTGTATGAGGGTGATGTGAGATAGGAGACTAAGACAATTTTGTCCCTAGTTTTATTAACAAATCACACAGCTAAAAAGTAGCATCATCAATTATGCAGCTGTACTGAGAAGGAATTGTGAATGTATGTGGACCACCTCAGAGGAAAGAGTGCCTGGCTTATTGCTTCTAGAACATTATTTGTCAAAGTAACTTTTGTTGATAAAATGGTAGGCTTTCATTTTTTTTTTTTAATTCATTGTATTTTGGGGCAGTTTGAATGTCAATGTCTCCCATAGCCTCAAGTTTAGTGATTAAGCTTCCTACTTCATTCCCAGCTGGTGGAAACTTTGGAAGGTGGAGTCTTGCTGGGGTGTGTCACAGGTGGAGGGTGGATCTTGCCCTACTAGGTGTTGAGAGCTAGCTTGCTCAGACTGCTTCTTCTCTGGTGCCTATATGTAAAGAAGTGAGCCAGCTTCTTTTTCATGCAGTGCTGTTCTCTGTCATGGTGAGACTTGCCCTTGAAACCTTAAGCCAGAAGTAAACCCCTTTCTTCCATAAGCTGTGTCTGGTCATGTGTGTTGTCCCAGCAACAAGAACATAACTGCTATGGGGACTACTACTGTTATCTTGATACCAAGCTTTTAGTTTATTAAATTGTTTTGGTGTTGTGTTTGTGAGTATAGGGTGTGCCTGTGTGGACACAGATGCACAAGATTCATGTGTGTGTATGCAAAGACCAGAAGAAAACATGAGATTTCCTCTTCTATCATTCTTCTACCTTATTTCCCTATGACAGAATCTCTCACTAAAGCCTGAACTTTTCATTTTTTTTTTCCAGTTAGACTGTCTGGCTAGGGAACCCCAGTTATTTTCCTGTCTCTGTGTCTATCAATGCTGGAGTTATAAGCATGTGGGCCATTCCCAGCTTTTTGTACAGGTGCTGGGGATCAAACTCAGATCCTCAGGCTTGCACAGCAAGCACTCTTACCACCGAGCCATCTTCCTAGCCATGATAGCTGCTTTTTGGTAGGTAACTTTGAACTATTATAGATAAATGTGTTAGTAAAGAGAGAACATATAAGTGCTCACAAAACAAGCAAAATAGGAATGATTTGAGTCATTTATCTTTGTTTCCAGATGATCAATAATAGATATGAAATCAGAAAATTATATAGGTAATTAAGAAGGAAAGAAAGAAGTATGAAAGTAGGGAAGAATGTAATAAGATATGTTTCAAAATAAATGCATGGATAAGAGTACACATTGAAGGAGGGTCACAGAAGAAGGTGTTTAAGTAATTGTGAGATTAAGGATTTTTTTTTTAAAGAGTATAATTAAGTGTGAGAGGATCTTTCAGGTGACTGAAAACAGGTACAGGGTGACCGACATAATGAGGAAATGATATATATAAAATTCTTTGGTAACTGTAAGTTTGGTGTGACCAAAATGAAGAGGCTTGTATAGGTAGATTGGATATGAAATTGGAAAGGTAAAGAAAAAGAATTCCTAAGAATATTTGAAAGTTTTTTTTTTTTTTTTTTTAACTCACAGTGTTGTTATATAGCCCAGTCTGGCCACAAACTTGCACTTCGTACCTCAGCTTCCTTCCATGCCCAGCTAAGATTTTTTTAACCCTTTATATGTGATGGGACATTATTAAAGAAACTTAGAAATAACAGTGCTATCAGCAGTTATAGTTTTAAAAGATCATTCTGAATCAGACCTTATTCTCTATAGGAAACATATTGGAATAGATACAGACTACATGAATCACTGTACGTCTTTGTGAACTAAAATTCCCATAAAACAGCTCTATCTGCTGCACCTACTTCCAGCAAGACTGAATGGACTAATAAAGCTTCTGTGATCACAGAGAGATGGAATGTTGTAAGTCAGAGCCAAATTACCTTGGGTAACCTTTAGCCCCTTAATAGCTATTTATTGCCTCTCTGTGCCTGAACTAACATCCACATGACTATCAGTTGAACACATGTAATCCTTATAGGAATGCAAGAACAGACCCCAGCTTCCACCAACCCAAGTGCTAAGAATGTCATCAGATAGCATCTGAGGCCTATTGTGGAAATCCACCCCCACTTTTCTATAACCCTCCTGATGGTCAGCCAAAGTATTTAAAAAGTGCCTCGATTTATGACTTTCTTTTATCTGTAATTATAAAACCTTCATGAAATTGTTAACATACTGGAACATGGAATTTGGGGTAACCTGAATCTGTGTTCTTGTGCCATGGTCATTCATATTTGGCTCCAGAATAAACTATCTCTTATCCCCTTTGAGGTGAGAGCTGTGGCTTTTGCATTGACATCTTTTAACATGATACTTCAACATAACTTCAGTATCCTTTGTTCAAATTGAACTGATTATCTCGTCCAAAGGAATGTCTATAATCTCACCTAGGTTTTCCTCTTATATAATACCAAGAAGTCAGAATCACTTCTTGGTATTTCAGAGGCTTTACTAAGTGAGCCATCTCTCCCAAAATTATTTTCTTCTTTTTAAGCAGTTTTTTAAAATTAATTTTTTTTAGCATGCAAAATTTCATTGTGACATCTTTTTTAAACTTTAAACAGATTTTTATTATGCAAAGGTTGGTTGTCACATAATTGGATACTTGTCTACTTTGGACAGTTATTCTTACTCTCCACAGAAAGGCTGCTTCTGAACTTATCTGGCAATGGCAAACACTGAAATCCTGACTTGAACAGAATTGTAGCAGAAATGCCTCATTGATTTAAGTTGAAAGCAGTACATTGGTACACGGCTCTTGCACCCAGTATCAGGAATGTAAAAATGTCTTTTTATTAAAAATACAAAATAAGTTATCCCTAGGCATGGACAAAAGACAGCAGTAAACCAGTGTATATTGTCAACTAAAACCAGTAACTGGTTATAGTGATTTGCTTAAACATCAGTCAACCTTTTCTTCAGTCATTTTCTTCAACTGACTTCTCTGAAGTTGTTGATGAGGAATCCTGCCTTGAGCTTCCTATCACAGTTCATGAATGGCAAAGCACTATTCTAGGACTTAGAACATGCCCCCTCCCATACCACTACCCATTCCTCCCATTGCTCCCATTCCAGGTTCCTTCTCTTCCTTGGGAATTTCTGTGATTACAACTTCTGCTGTAGTTAACAAGGAGGCCACCCTGGAAGCATCCATTAAAGCAGTTCTTACAACTTTTGTTGGATCGATGATTCCCTTTTCTACCATATTCACGAATTCTCCAAGCATAGCATCATAACCAACTTCTGAGGAACTTTGCAGGATTTTCTCAACTCTCAAAGATCCTTCAACACCTGCATTCTTAGCAATTGTCATTGCAGAAATTTTGAGTGATTTTCTAATAATGTCTATACCAACTTTTTGATCTTCATTAACACACTTTAAAGAGTCCAAGGCTGGAGTGCACTGGAGGAGAGCACACCCCCTCCTAGAACAATACCTTCTTCAAAAGCTGCTCTCATAGCACTGAGGGTGTCTGTAACTCATTCACCTCCACATCACTTGTCCCACCAACCTTCAACACAGCTACTCCATCTGAAAGCTTTGCCAGTCACTCAATCAGTTTTTCCATTTCATATTCACTACTTGTGATGTCTAACTGCTCTGTGATTTTTTGCATACATTTTTCAATTTGAGTTTTGTCACCTTTTCCTTTCAAAAGCATGGCATTATCTTTGGGGATAATGACCTCTCTGACTTTCCCTAAGTCATGAGTCTGAACATCTTCAAGATTTACAGTCAGTTCCTGTCTTCCAAACACTGCACCATCAGCAGCAATAGCTATATCCTTAAGCTGGATCTATTGTCACCAAAACATGGGGCTTTGATAGCTACAACCTGAAGACCAACTTTTAACCTATTTAAAACCAGAATACTTAGAGCTTTCATTGTGACATTTGAAGACATGTATATTACCACATTTTGCTAAGATGCGACTCCCCATTGCCCTCTGTTAGGTCAGGTCAGGCTCCCAAAATGGAGTCACCAAGGACATCAGAATGGCAACAGAGGCATAAGGAAGTGGATTATCCACATTCCTCAAGGAACCACCCAGTCATTAACCCTTCCTTGCTTAAAAATGCCACTAGGTCATGGTTTCTTGCCCCCTTATCTCATAAGTCACCTAATCACTGTTCTTTTCTCACACCCTGCCTATCTTAGATCTCCCTAAAGGAACCATTTTTTATTCAAATTTTCCCTTTCTTACCTTCCCCAGCTGAAGAAGTCATGTAAAGCCCATTATCTGAAAACTCAGGTTGGCTATGCTCCTCTCTTGTGAGTCAGCCCTGGCAGCTTGTGCTTTTCCATAATAGAAGCTCTCATCTTTGCCTCAGAGTGGTTTGTGTGATCTTAGTCACTCCCAAACCTTACACCCTCCAGTATCATTCTCCGTCTGCTAGTCCTGTTCTTCTCCCGAATCATTTCCTTCTGTTCATCTTATATGTTTGTGTGTACATCTATGTATATGTGTGTGTCTATATTATGTATGTAAGAGAAAACAGGTGATATTTGTCTTTCTGAGTCTGGGTTATTTAATTTAACACAATGCCTTCCAGTTTCATCTGTGTGGTGATTTGGTTCAGGTGTTCCCCATAAACTTAGGTGTTCTAAATGCTAGGTTCCCAGCTGATGGAGATTTGGGAATTAATGCTTCCTGGAGGCAGTATATTGTTGGGGCAGGCTTATGGGTCCTGTGTCACCTTGCCAGAGTTTGGCACATTCTCCTGTTGATATTGTCCACCTTATGTGGCCAGGGGGTGATGTCCACCCTCCGTTCATGCCATCATTTTCCCCTGCCATCATGGAGCTTCTCCTCGAGTCTTTCCCCAAAAGCAACTCTTGGTTGGGTGATTTCTGCCAGCAATGTGAGCCTGACTGCAACAGTCTGTTTCCCCAAAACTGACATAATTTCATTCTTTATGGCTGAATAAAATCCCATTATATATATATATATATATATATATATATATATATATATATATATATATATATATGTATATATGACATTTCCTTTATCCATTCAACTACTGGTGGGCATTTATGCTGGTTACATATTTTGGCTATTTTAGATAGTGCTACAATAAACACAGATGTGTAAATATCTCTTTGCATACTGACGTAGATTCTTTTGCTTATATAGCCAGGAATTATATGGAAGTTCTATTTTTAGTTGGTTTTTTTAAATAAATTGATCTACAATCATTTTTTTTGTTTTTTAATTTTTATTTATTTATTTGAGAGAGACAGACATACCCAGAGAAAGAGTGAGGGAGGGAGGGAGGGAGAGAGGGAGAAAGAGAGAGCACACCAGGGCCTCCAGTCACTGAAAATGAACTCCAAATGCATGTGCCTTATGCCTCTGGCTTATGTGGGTTCTGGGGAATCAAACCTTGAACTAGGGTCCTTAGGCTTCACAGACAAGTGCTTAACTGTTAAGCCATCTCTCCAACCCCTATTTTTAATTTTTTGAGGAAACTCCATACTAATCTCCATGGTGGCTGCACTACTTTACAATTCTATCAATAGTATAAAAGGCTCTATTTGTTTTGTATCCTTAACTATATTTGTTGTTGTTTATCTCCATTATGATAGCCATTTTGACTGGGGTGAGACTGAGCCTACAGACTGCAAGATGACATAAAATGTCCGTAATCTAAGCATAAGGACACCAGAGACAATAGATTCATTTTGGCTTGCTGTTTAGCTGTCTAGTCTAATTGATGTGTTCCATCTAGGCCAATGAGAGATGGTCATAGTCAGCTTCACACTGCTGGGATGAGCCAACAAACAAGACAAAGATTCTGGGAGGAATGGGATTTATTGAAGTTTGCTGATCCAGGGGAAGTTCCATAATTGGAATAAAGAAACAAACCTACCACCAGAAGCAAAATCAAAAACCAGCAGCTGCCTTCTGGCCAAGATGGTGACCGCCTAACTGCGCCGCAGATCTGCAGAAACCCAGGAAAGAAAGGTAAGACATTAAGGGTTCACTGTGTCTTTTACAGAAGAGAAATTTCCAATAGATTGCCAGTGGGAGGGCACAGAGGGGGGAAACAGAGAATCGCTGATTCCCTCATGGGCAGGTAGCCCACCCTTCTCCCCAAGAAACTGCCTTTCCCACTCCCAGCTTCAGGAAACTCCTGCACTTACTGTAGGAAAGGGGCCCCAGGCCAACATAGTTCCACTTGCCTCACTGCACAGTGGCGATCGCCCTGCTACCCCTGCCCATGAGTAACCTTGGCCAGGCTACGCCTGCTGGCCCACTGGAGCTCAGGCTCCTTTGATCAATTTGTGCACCAAATGGGGTGGCTCTGTGCCAATCTCTGCACCAATCGATCCCTGCATGTGGAACCTTATCCTGCTCTGCCCACTTGCTCACTTACGGCTCCTGCTACCGCACATTCACGCTTGAGACCAGGCCCATTGCAACTGCCATGTGAGCTCAGAATGTGTCGGTCGCTTGTGCCAGCTTAGGTGCCATCCCCTCTCTGTCTGCCCTGCCATCATCCACCATTGTCCTGTTGGGGGAGGGGAGCACAGACGGCTTCTGGGTCCCAGTGTTCCTCCACCAGAATTTGGGCTGCTTCAGTGCTTGGTCCCTCAGTGGCCCTCCTAGCATGAATGCAAGCAGCTTTGGCATATTACTGTGTGACAGCTAAGGCAACTTTGGTGCCCAGCGGCTTTGCCAAGTGAAAGCCAAAGCCCAGGCTGCTTGGCAACTGGCTCAGGCTGCTTCAGATTCCCATTGCACTTGAGCCCAGGCTCATCCACCCATCTAAGTGCCCATATACTGCCATGGGCAGACCACAGTGCAAAAGAAATAACATGAAAAATCAAATGCAAGAAAATCTAGTTAGATCACCCAGTCCTACAATGAACATCCCTAAACAAAACATAGAAGAGTAATTAGGATCAGAACACCAAAATAAAGCTATGAGCAATACAATCCTGACCAAACTACTGGTAAAACATGCAGAAAAGCAACAAAGGACCGATAATCATGTGGATGCTGCCATCACTAGAATAGACCTAATAGATAAGAAAATGGAAGGAGTTCAAAGACATTTTAGAGATATGAGGGAGAGTGAAAAAAAAGAGGACCTCAAAAATCAGCTGGCGATGCTAAATGAAGACATAAAGAAATGCAAAGATGAATTCCAAGAATCATCAAGAAAATCAGAAAATGATGTGAAAAGGGAGCTTGAGAGAGGGATAGAAATTATACATAGAAAAGTAGTAGAAAATGCAAACCTAATTGAACAAGTCCAAAACTCTATAGAAGCTCTCAAGAACAGAGTCAGCCATGTGGAGGATAGAAACTCTGATCTGAAAGACAAGATGGAAGAAACAGTTCAAGAGTTCAAAAATTTCAGTAAGTTCAAAAGTTCCTGTGAACAGAACATGAGGGAATTGTGGGATACACTTGAACGTCGTAATGTCAGGATTATTGGAATACCAGAGGGAGAAGAAATTCAGACCAAAGGCATGGAGAATTTAACAAAATAGTTGAAGAAAACCTCCTCAGTCTCTTAAAAGAAAAGCCCATCAAGATACAAGAAGCCAACAGAACTCCAAACAGACTGTACCAAAGGAGAAACTCTCCAAGACGTATTGTCATTAAGACTCAAAACATTGACACCAAAGAGAAAATCCCAAAAGCAGCTAGGGAAAAACAGCACACCACCTTTAAAGGTAACCCCAACAGAATTACTCTAGACTTCTCAATGGAAACCCTGAAAGCTAGAAGGGCCTGGAATGAAACACTGCAAAGGCTAAGAACCTATGGCTTTCAACCCAAACAACTCTACCCAGCAAAAGTATCCCTCATAATAGATGGTGAAAGAAAAACTGTCCATGACAGAACTCAGCTTTACAATTATATGAACACAAAACCAAACCTACAGAAAGTATTTCAGGAAATTCTCCACAGAGAAGAAAAAAATAATGAAACTCGAATGCCTACAAGAAGCAAATCACAATAACCAAACTCACAGTAGGCACAAAAAAACTTCAAAGTCCATGAAAACACCAACCCACATATACCATCAAAATATGGTAGGGATCAAATCAAATCTCACAGTCATTACCCTAAATATTAATGTCCTTAATTCACCCATCAAGAGACACATGCTGATAGGATGGATCAAAAAATTAGACCCCTCAATCTGTTGTCTTCAAGAAATCCACCTCACCACTAAAGACAGACACCTCCTCAGGGTGAAAGGGGGAACCAATATTACCAGCAAACATGAATAAGAAACAAGCAGGTGTACCTATATTAATATCAGAAAAAATAGACTTCAAACCAAAAATAATCAAAAATGACAAAGAAGGCCACTTCCTACTTATCAAGGGAATGGTTCATCAAGAGTATATTATAATCATAAATCTGTATGCACCAAACACAAGGGCACCACAGTTCACAAACCAAAACCTCCTTGGCAATAAAAACAGAAATAAGCACCAACACCATCATAATTGGGGACTTCAATACACCATTATCAGTAATAGATAGATCATCCAAACAGAAACTCAACAGGGAAGTAAGAGAGCTCAAAAAAACCATAGATCACTTAGACGTAATGGACATCTACAGAACTTTCCTTCCCAAGTCCACAGAGTACACATTCTTCTCAGCAGCCCATGGAACATTCTCTAAAATAGACCATATACTGGGTGACAAAGACTGCCTCCACATATTTAGGAAGATTGACATAATTCCCTGCATGATATCAGATCACAATGCTATATTGCTAGAAATTAACAACAAAAGACCCACCAAGAATCCCAATGACACCTGAAAACTGAACAGCACACTTTTAAACAATAAATGGATAATGGATGAAATAAAAATTGATTTTGGAAATTTTCTGGAATTGAATGACAATGAGAACACATCACACCAAAACTTATGGGACACAATGAAGGCGGTCCTCAGGGGGAAAATCCTAGCACTCAATGCCTTCATAAAAAATACAGAAAAATCCCAAATCAACAACCTAACCATCCACCTGAAGGCACTGGAAAAACAAGAAAAATCCAACACAAAGAGCTCCAGAAGAAAAGAAATAATTAAAATAAGAGCAGAAATCAATGAATTGGAAACCAAGGAAACAATTAAGACAATTGAAAAAACAAAGAGCTGGTTCTTTGAAAAAATAAACAAGATTGACAAACCCCTGGCCAATTTGATCAAGCAAAAAACAGAGAAGCTTCAAATTAAAAAAATTCAAAATGAAAAAGGAGCGATCACAACAGACATAAGTGAAATTGGGAGAATCATCAGGACTTATTTCAAAAACCTCTACTCCACACAACTGGATAATGTGGAGGAGATGGATAAATTCCTGGATGTATACCATCTATCAAAGCTAAACTCAGAGCAGATTATTTTCTTCAATGAACCTATCACACTCACGGAGATTGAAAAAGTAATAAAAAAAACCTCCCCCAAAAGAAGAGTCCAGGACCAGATGGCTTCTCTCCTGAATTCTATCAAAGCTTCATGGAAGAACTCAAACCAATCTTCCTCATACTGTGCCACACAATTGGAGAACAGGGAAAGCTGCCTGACTCCTTTTATGAAGCTAGTATCACCCTAATTCCTAAACCAGGCAGAGATGACACAAGAAAGAAAACTACCGGCCTATTTCCATGATGAATTTACATGCAAAATCCTGAACGTAATCCTCACAAACCGAATCCAACAACACATCAAAAGCATTATGCACCTTGACCAAATGGGATTCAACCCAGGAACACAGGGGTGGTTCAACATACGGAAATCCGTCACTCTAATACACCACATAAACAAGGTTAAACACAAAAACCACTTAATCAGTTTGATAGATGCAGAAAAGGCCTTTGACAAGATACAACATCACTTCATGATCAAAACATTGGAGAGAATTGGCATGATTGGTTCATATCTTAACACAATAAAGACAATACACAAAGCTCCAAAGGCCCAAATAGTACTTAATGGAGAGAGACTGGAGGAATTCCCACTAAGATCAGGAACAAGACAGGGTTGTCCACTCTCACCTCTGCTTTTCAATATAGTACTGGAAGTCCTAGCTCAAGCAATAAGACAGGAGAAGGAAATAAAAGGGATACAATTTGGAAAGGAAGAAGTTACGTTAGCTCTATTCACTGATGACATGATTGTATATGTAAGAGACCCGAGAGATTCCATCCCAAAACTCCTGAGGTGATTAACTCCTATAGCAAAGTAGCAGGATACAAAATCAATGCACAAAAATCAGTAGTCTTTCTATATGCAAATGACAAAGATACAGAGAAAGAAATAAGGGACGGACATAGTCCCATTTTCAATAGCAATAACAACAAAAATAAATAAATAAAATACCTTGGAATAACATTAACCAAGCAAGTGAAAGAGCTATACAATGAAAACATAAAAACACTCGAAAAAGGAACTGAGGAGGACTTGAGAAAATGGAAAGACCTTCCATGCTCTTGGATAGGCAGAATTAACATTATGAAGATGGCAATCCTACCAAAGGCAATATACTGATTTAATGGAATTCCAATTAAAATCCCTACAGTGTTCTTCACAGAGATAGAAAAATTGATCTCATATTTCATATGGATAGGTAGAAGCCATCACATATCCAAACATATCCTCAGCAAAGCAAATACGAGGCACCACCATATCTGATGTAAAGCTATATTACAAAGCCATAGCAATAAAAATAGCATAGTACTGGCATAAAAACAGGAGTATAGACCACTGGAATAGACTTGAGGACCCGGACTTCGGGTCAAGCAACCATAGCTACTTGATATTCGACAAAAGCCTGAACAATATAGGCTTGAAAAAAGACAGCATCTTCAACAAATGGTGCTGGACAAACTGGATAACCATATACAGGAAACTGAAACTTGATCCACACATCTTGCCATGCACTACATTCAAGTCCAAATGTATGAAAGACCTCAATATACGACCAGAAACTTGACTACTATTGGAAGAAAATATAGGAAGTACTTTCCATGATATAGGAATGGAAAAACACTTTCTGTATAAAACCCCAGTAGCTCATGATCTTAAACAGTCACTCAACCAATAGGATCACATGAAGCTGAAGAGTTTCTTTACAGACAAGCATACAATAAGCAAAGCCAATACGTTACCCACATAATGGGAGAAAATGTTTGCTGGTTATCCAATTGACAGAGGCCTAATCTCAGGAATCTACAAAGAACACAAAAATCTAAATAGTTAAAAGTCAAACACCGCACTTGCAAAGTGGGGCAAAGAGCTCAACAGGCAGTTCACAGAGGAAGAAATACAAATGGTAAACACACACTTAAGAAAATGTTCATCATCCCTAATCATCAGGGGAATGCAAACTAAAACAACTATGAGATTCCACCTAAGGATATCAAACATCAAAAAATCAAATGAAAATAAATGCTGGTGAGGATGTGCAGAATTAGGAACACTCATCCACTCTTGGTGGGAATGTAAGATGGTACAACCAATTTTCAAAGCAATATGGAGACTCCTGAAAAAGCTGACTATAGAGATACCAACAGACCCAGTTATTCCCTTACTGGGCATCTACCCTAAAACCTTCAAACCACAGGCCAGAGAGATTTGCTCAACCATGTTTGTAGTAGCTCAATTCATAATAGCTAAGAGCTGGAATCAACCCAGATGTCCATCACTAGAAGAATGGATAACTAAGATGTGGTATATCTACACTATGGAATTCTATACAGCAGTAAGAAAAAATGACACAATGAAATTTGAGGAAAAATGGTTGAACCTGGAACAGATCATTCTCAGTGAACTTAACCAATCACAGAAAAAAAAATCGCCACATAGTCTCACTTATCTATAGCCCATAACCTGAAACTACCCAAGGTGCCTTACATACCCAGCAAGCATCTCGTGGACTAGACAATAGGATGGGAGGGGAGGGAGTGGAGGGCAACAAAGGGCATGGGAAACACACATGTAGACCCAAACGGCAATGGTACATAAAATTCAACATCCTAAAAGGCAGACCAAATGGCTGAACCTTCACCAGGCCCTTACAGGGAACACCTGAGCCACAAAACACTGGAGAGGGTATGATGAAGACGGACCTCAATCTTCCACAGCTTCTCTCCCTCCCTTCCTCCCTCCTTCCCCCTACTCTCTCTCTCTCTCTCTCTCACTCTTCTCTCTAACTCTTATATACTACTTATCTTTTTCTTCCTTTTCTTAGTGGGCACTGACCTGTAACTCCCAGTACCAGCATGTGGCTATCATCCACAATGAGCTTTTGATCAGAGAGACCTTCAAGGTTTCCTAAAAGAAAGACAGATTTCTGTCAGAGTACTTGATGACCCACCAAAGGTTAGTGGTAAGCCCCTACTGCTGAAGACACCTTATGTGGTTGACAGGTAAAATGGAATGGCATGGCTGGAAGCTGGAAGAGAGTCAGCCCCCAGTCAGTGCATCTAGTGCCAGAAGGTACTACATGGGCAACTGGGTGAAAAAGACCAATATCTGTCCATGCAACTCATAGTCTAACCTACTTAGCAGCAAATAACCTGTCGTGATGCCCACACAAGTGCAATAGTCGTGCAGAGCCATGGTGGAAAACCAACTGCTCTCGATTCAGGTAACTGATCCCCTCAGTGGTAGGGGACCCATAGCTGGAGCTGGGAAACAAGTAAGAAGCCTGCTGTCCATTATCAAGCTACCATCAATCGTGGGATACAAGAGGGCCTATACCTATTAAATTCTCTATAAAAAAGTAGGGGCTATCTCATATGTCTGGTGCTAACTTACTCTTTGTTGGAGAATCTGTTTCTCTTTTTCAGATAGATGTAGATCCTAAGGAGAGAGCCACCCCATCATACCTTAAAAGGGCACTGGCTGAAACAGAGAACAATTGGCGAAACAAGCAAGGGTGCTGTTTTCCTGATGAACTGGATACCAGCAGAAGGGGAAAGGAGATCAACACAGAGAAAAATCAACTCCTACCAAATCAGAGATCCAGAGCCTCAGAGGCCCCCAACACCTCATCACTGAAGCAGACCAAAAATGAAACTGTTGGGACCCCTCCTCAAAGGGAGGTACCCCAAGTCTCAAGGACCAGGCAAGACCCAAGAACCAGCACAGACACTTCTCGATGCAATAACAGCAAGAGGTTTATTGTGGGTACCGGTGCACAGGAGCTCGACACAGAGTCCTGGTGCAGGAGGGGTGAAGAGCCCCGGCCCCCTGAAGGGAAGGGCTTATAAAGGGAGTGAGGCGGGAAAAGAGAGTGAGGCGGGAAAAGGACAAAGGGGTTACATCATATAGCGCCCTTTAAAATGATTGGTTCTGAGAGGGCGCACGCGGGAACCTTGTGGGTTGCCATAGGGAGGGGGACCTTGTGGGTTGCCATAGGGAGGGGGACCTGCCTTAGGAATTTTCCGTATAGAGTGGCTCCTGATTGGTCAGATCCACCTGGTGTCTCTTGAGTATCCGCAGGTGGGGTGGGGGTTTCAGGACACAGGGGCAGAGTTCATGGAAGGGGCAGTTGGGCCAGGCATCTCTTAGGTGACCAGTAACTTGGCAAAAGAACAAAGCACATCCTAGGCAGCTCATTTTCTCTAGGCTAACTAACTTTGATGGCAGTTCTTTTTATTTAGCGGAAGAAAGCAAGCAATGTTACAGAAGCTGAATAGAGCAGGTTTAGCAAAAGCAAAAACTCTTAATCTTTTATTCCCTTTTATTCCCCGAATCTTTCAAAACCAACATGGCTCAGGCAAATTTTGTGGAAGAGGGGGTGGAAAGAATGTCAGAGCCACACGTTGGGTCATAATATGCAGAGACATTTATCCTACCCATAACTGTGTGGTAACTCCAGAGTGCATGACCCATATACCTCAACAATGATGGGCCAAGAGGAGGGGGTAGGTCATAGATGAGGCTAGGCTAATCAGGGTACCAAACTGGCTGTATTCACTGAGTACAAAACTAATTAATAATAAAAAAAGAATGCATATGGGAATTCTTCAGTCATTTATTAACTCTTGTTTTTCTATCCATGTATGTGAACAGTGTGTGACAAAAATGGATACCTCTAGATAATACTGTATAGTGAATGTTTGACCATTTTTGTGCAATGTAAAATTCAAGTTTTCAAAATTTTTTAAGCTAAAACATTATAATTAAAATGCATGAAAAACAAAAAACAAAACCAAAAAAAAAAAATAAAAAACAGCAGCCAAGAAAAGTTCTTCATTTTTTAAAAACCTGGTAGATATTTATAATCTGGTCACCAATCATAATTCAAAACATTATAACAAATTGACAATGTGGGGATGAATGTTGAATGCCAGTGTATTGTTGGGGCCATGAGCATATCCTTATATTTATTTTAATTCTTCTCTCCAAAAAGAGAAAGTTGCTCACATTCAATTGAAAAAAAAATTGTATTTTCATGGAATAATTATGAATTATGAGACTAGAAATTATAAAATGTTTCCAGACTAACTTACAGTTTCTGAAATGTAAATGAGAAAAGAGAGAATTAAAACTTTACAAATTACATGTGACAAGAAAAGAGTGATGTTTACTAGGGAGAGGAATGCTACCAAACAAAGGACAGCAGGGCATCAATAAAAATATTCAGCCAGGTGTGATGGCACACACCTTTAACCCCAGAACTCTGGAGGCTGAGGTAAGAGGATTGCTGTGAGTTTGAGGCCACCCTGAGAGTACATAGTGAATTCTAGTGTCAACACAAAGGCACAGCTTTCACCTCAAAGGGGATAAGAGATAGTTTATTCTGGAGCCAAATATGAGTGGTCATGGCCAGGGGTCATATTGGTGCTCTGTGTAAACTCAACTTAAGCTCTGATTTATTTTTGTCTCACCCTTGTTTTGCTCTTTCCCTGACTCCTTAAGAACTTAAAGCCTCTATGACTCTTGGATAACATCTTATCTTTCTCTGCTTGGCCATATCCATAAGCTGGACAATGGGTACAAATGGCCTGAGAATGGTACTTTTGATTTCCAAATTCTCACTGATTTAAAAAAAAAAAAAAGAAAAAAAAAAGTTCTGCCAACATACAGGCAAATGGTCTGAAATACTCTATTTTTCACTCTGCATGCATGGTCTTCTCTCTTCTCTACCTCCTTTTCTCACCAGGTCCTTTCTAGCTGCCTTGCCCCAACAGCTCCTCGGGCTCCTCCAGCTCCCTCAGCCTCTCCTGCCACCCTGCCTGGTAACAAGGTTTGATTGTAGTCTCAGGAGTTGTAAATAGAATAAAAATTTTAAATGGGAATGCATAATTTCTGGATAAATAAATGAATGAATGAGTGTGTGAGGGGGAAATGGTTATCCAGAGTCTATATGAAATGTGCACTTAAAATGAATGTGTGTGTGAATATGTATGGGGCTCATAGCCCTAAGGCAAAGAATGATTTCTGTTCTGAGCAGTACCATTTCATTGTAGGGATGTTGGGGTTTAGATAAGCCTTAAAATTGTTCAGTGGTAAAAGACACTTATTTAAGAAATTGCTTTGTGTCTGTCATATTGTCTCTAATGCATGTTAAAATCAGGCTTGCTTAACTCAACAATGACCAAGTTTTATTTTATTCTTAAGCTATGTAAAATAAGTCTCAGTCAAGGTTTCACTTAATTAATTGTCTCATTTCTGGCATAGTGCCAGTGTAGCATGTTGTTATGACTTGGTCCTGAGTGAAGCAGAGACTTCTCTCATACCATCCCTGTACTGAGCAGGCTTCAGGCAGTCAGTGGCAGACACCTGTTATAGAGAAGGTGAGGGAGGTGGGTTCTCTGCACTCCATGAGAAGACAGAAGAGAGAACAGCTATGACATGAAAAACCAGGTGTAAAGGAAGGATGAGCATTCAGAGGCAAGATACAGAGGGCTTGGGGCAAGAGGAAGCAGGGGGGCATTTTGGGATCAGGGAAAGAGTAGGAACACAAGAGAGTTTATGTTTGAGAATATCCATTGGGGTGGCAGTGTACTTCCTGGATGAGATAAAGTAAGGGCTAAAGAAGGAGGGAGACCAAGAAATAGCTCTGATTCTAGCTAACATAAGTGGTGGTGTGGGGGGGATGCCTCTGGGTATGCCCTACTGACCTGTGGCTCTTCCAGTCTTTCTGCCCTCTCTGCCATAAAATTCCCTGGGCCATGGTGGGTGTGTTTTAAGTCTACTACACTTAAGCTCTCAGGAGCTTGTGAGTTTCTGCTTTGGTATGTGTTCAGTATGCTCAGCATCTGTCTCCTTCACATTGGTGCAGATTTTCAGGTTTGCCATGGAAGCAGCACTTTTGTGCATCTTACCAACTCCTCTATGGTTTCACCTGGGTCTTGTCTGAAGTGTGAGGGGTGGTTTATCTCCTTGGTTCTCACTACCTTCTGGAAAATCAAGAACAGATTCCCCAACAGAATGAAGTTAGCATAGTTAAATGGGATAAGCATTGTTAATTTAGGGAGATTTTGATGGATGTATCCCCTCTTTGGGCCAAAAACTAGTGGGAAGATATCATTGGAGACCATAGTCTTGGTCTCCATGGGGTTCTGACCTGGTTCCTAGTTCCAGCCATGGGTTCCTTTCCAGTCAGGGGATCTGGATCTCTTAGCCAATCAAAAAGTCATTTGTTGCCCACCAAGGCAACCATTGCACAGGTGCATGCGTCTTATCAGGCTGGTTGCGTTTGAGTAGCTGTGACCCTGCTTGTTCACATGGTTGTTAGCCACTTTCCCCCAGTAGCTCATGTAGGGCTTTCCAGCAACAGAAGGCTAACTGTCTGCAGAGTGGCTTTCTTTTTGATTCCAGCCAGGTCTTTTGGTGGTCTGTGTAGGCCACATGTACTATTTTCAGCAACAGAGTCTTACCTTTTACCTCAGGAAGGTAATCAAGTGCTTTGACAGAAGCTTGTCTTGTTTTTGGGACCTTGATCAATGTGGGTAGTAGCTGATTTCTGGTACTAGGGATTATAGGCCAGAGCCAAATATTTTAACGTTAGTTTTCATCCCACCCTCTCCAGGGCCCTTCTTGCCATATGATACCTCTCATACTCCTGTTGAGGATTATATCTTTTAGTCTTCTATCAAGGAGAAAGGTTTCTATGGTACCAGTTCATTTTGGTTTTAGTTTTGTGTTTATTTTCCTCCAGTCTCCCACATCCCTCCTCCCTGATCCTCCCATCCCTATTATCTGGCCCTGGAGTTGCTTGTCAGGTATGCCAGAAACTCAAGCTATTCCAGGTTGGGAACCACAGGTAAGTGAGAACATGCACATTCATCTTTGTGTGAGTTAGCTGAGTGTGATCAGCTGGGACCACACAGACCCCAAAAATGCAAATCCCCTCCCCTGGTGGGACCACACCTGCCCCAGACAATCTGAGCCCTTCACTGGCTGGGACCACACAGCTAGAATGCCTTCTTTGTGTGACCACTAAAGTAATCTGCCAGGTGGAGATAGGATCGGCAGAGTTTGGAGATTCTTTCCTCCCATTTAAGCTAGGGCTGAATGCTGTTGGTCAAGTGTTAGGTGTCTACCAGAGCTTCCCTACAGAAGCTTTTGTTCATTGTGTACTAGAGGCCTCTGCTGGCCGCACATAGCTTTGCAGTATGTGGGCTCAGTTTTTGAGTCCTCAGGTTTGTTCACTGTGTGGCTTAAGTAGCTAAAGGGTGTTTCCTACCTATGTTAGGTGCAGGTAAGGAAGTTCAACACCAAGTTCTGTATAGAAAGACTAATCTCTATGTTTTCAAATCTGTGCAGTACGTGACACCGTATGTGAGGGCCTGGGATGCAAAAGTCAAATTCTCTACTAGAACTTGAGAGTTCTCAGTCCTGTGGGCAATGAACTTAGTGGGAGATGGTAGCCAGAGAGGAATGGAGGTTTTACCATTCTTGACTGTTGTACTAATAGGGATTTCCTTTGATATAAAGTATACATTTTTCTACACTTTTTTTGTGCCACTCTAAGGCTCATGTCCATTTTCCCTAGTGGAAACCTCCAAGCTTTATATGCAGAATGCTGCCCTAAACTTTACCTTATAAAGAGAGACAGTTGGGACATGACATATATTTCTCTTATTTCATCTAGAAATGATTTCACTTGCTTACTAGTCATGGAAGGGAAAGCATCAACAAGATGACATTGATGTGTCCTATTTATAGAATTATCAAGGAGAAGGATAAAATACTGGAGTGTCTTACTTGGAAACCTTTGTGTGCCAGTATCTTACAATCTTCCCTACCATCAGCACTTAATTTGCATTATTTTCTACAACTTATTTTTTGTTAATTGCTCTTTATCTTGAGTTTCTCCCTTTTAAAAATATTCATTTATTTTCAAGGAGAGAGAGAGAGAGAGAGAGAGAGAGAATATGAGTGATGTATGCACCACTTTGTGTATCTGACTTTACTCGGGTACTGGGGACTCAAACCTGGGTCATTTAGGCTTTGAAGGCAAGTACCTTAACTGCTGAGCCATCTCTCCCTTTAATAAGGTCAATATGACAGGCTATAGTAAAAATTTGTACCTTATTAGTGGTATTCTTTATAAAATTCTTTATGTTATTGAGTGCAAGCAACATTCCTTGGGGATATTGTATAAGTGATGTTCAGTGACAGAAGCAGTCTCTGTGATTTAAGTGGTACTGGGTGAAGGACACATTCTTGGGGGATATGGTTTAAATGAATTATCTTGTAGGGTGTATTCTATGTATCTTTCTCCATTACTTATTATTTTTTTTTTTTTTTGCTTTAAAGGGTATATTTTTCTGGATGTACTTTTCAAAGGTTTTTCACCTGGAATTGTACTATTTCCATAGTCGTTTTATTTATTTCTTTGTAAGTAAAGAGGGAGAGAGAGGGAGAGAGAAAGAGAGAGAAAGAGAATGGTCACACCAGGACATCCAGAAGCTCCACACAAACTCCAGATGCATGTGTCACTTTGTGTATCTGGCTGTACGTGGTTACTGGGGAATCTAACCCTGGTTATCAGACTTTGCAGTCACGTGCTTTATGCCTTAATCACTGAGCCATATCTCAAGTCCCCTATTTCTTAAAATAGCTCTAAGTGGCAACAGTAATTTTCTCTTTGTAGGGTTTATCATTGCTGTTAGTTTCCTAAGAGTTGGACAAAATATATAAATTGGTATGTGTTAGGTAGGACAAGAGTCATAGGATGGAGTCAAAATGAAGGAAGAGAATGACAGTAGCCTGATTCGTGCAACTTTAGATGTTTATATTGCCTAATCCCTACTCCTCTGACTTAACAATGGCCTCTGCCATAGTATCCTGCCAATATCTTAGAGACAACCTGCGTCCTCCTGACTGACTAATTGGCTTCTCCATTTGGTCCCCCTGCGTTCCCCAGTCCTTTGTCTTCTGTATCCCCCTCCCAAAAGGAAAAACTCGATAAAAACCTAAACTTGCTGGGCGTGGTGGCACACGCCTTTAATCCCAGCACTTGGGAGGTAGAGGTAGGAGGATTGCCGTGAGTTCAAGGCCACCCTGAGACTCCATAGTGAATTACAGGTCAGCCTGGGCTAGAGTGAGACCCCACCTTGAAAAACAAAAACAGAAATAAATAAATAAAAACCAAACTATCCAGAGTCACACTGGCTGTTCTCTTTCTCTTCTCCCATGAGCTAGCCCGGCAGCTCTGGCCCCCAATAAACAGCTTTTTTCCTGCCTCAGAATGGTCCTGTGTGGTCTTTGTTCATTCATGAACTTTACAGTATGTAGTCACACTTTTTTCTTTTCTTTTCTCTTCTTAATATATTCATGATTCTAAAGCATGAGATATTTTAGATACTCATTCTAATTAAAAACACTTACAATGATCTGGCTCAACCCAGGGGTCCATCCATTCTCTGTATGAACCTTATAATTCCGTCATTCTACATAGATGTTGGAATGGGCCTGAAGTAATGATTTGTGGCTGTTTCTCAGTAGCACTGGGGCGCTATTAGAAACTAATTGTACATTTGAATAACAAGGCAATCTAAAATTCAACATTAACCTTGGCTTTAAGATAAAAACCTATAAATTCATCCTGTCATTACAATGAGCATGAGTAGGAAAAAAATAGTTACACTCCATTTAACTGAAACATCAGGAAATGTGTAATCAGTGTTTTATGCCACTCTTAGCAAGTATGACAGTAGTCATACGCAAGCATCCCAGACAGGGAAGTTTTCATCAAATTATAAATAATGAAATTCAGAGAAATGAAGCATACATAAAATTTGAGAAAGCTCTAACTAGAAAAGCTAGACCTGATTTATTTTTCTAGAGGCTTGACTCATCTCCATGAATTAGTGTGTCTTTTATGAGTAATCTATTTCTTAATCCTGTCCCAACATTGTTTATACTTCTTTATCCAAACCAGTAAGAGTTTTGTAAGATCCCACTCACTCCATTTCACGAGTGAAATAGGGAAAGAAAAAAGGAAACCTTACAGCGAAAAAATCAGGTAAGTAAATTAAAAAGATTCATCAAGGTCTCAGGTTTAAGTTCAATTCTTTCCACAGTAAATGTTGCAATCAGGTTCACATTTCTCATAGAAATCACCTAACCAAGAGCAGCCTGTGGGAAAAGAGGTTTATTTTGGCTTACAGACCCAAGGGGAAGCTCCACAATGGCATAAGCAGAGGGTGGACATCACCCCCTGGCCCACATAAGGTGGACCATAGCAACAGGAGAGTGTACCAAACACTGGCAAGGGTAAACTGGCTATAACACCCATAAGCCCTACCCCAACAATACACTGCCTCCAGGAGGCGTTAATTTCCAAATCTCCATCAGCTGGGAACCTAGCATTCAGAACTCCTAAGTTTATGGGGGATACCTGAATCAAACCACCACAGTAAAGTCTATAAAATATAAAATAAACATAAAAATTTTAGATAGATAACTAATTTTAGTTGAAGTAAGTTGCTAACATAACTGTGAACGCTGAAGTTTAGCCTTTGGAGTCTGCATCCTGATTTCTACTTGTGTCTAATGTATATTAGGTGATTTACCCCTGCCAGCTTTCCCCTGGTCTTTGGAGAAGACAGGCAAGAGATGGAAGGGTCTTTTCTGATGTGGTAGCAAGTAGTGAAGCCAATATCCCACAACATCTCTGTCTCAGGATCCTACAAGACCATGCCTCATGCAGCACTTAGTGCCTTTCAGACTTGCTTGATTAATCAAGAAAGATAGCAAGGAAATAAACATCAATAACAGCAAAGCTTTCTAGATTCTTAGTGTGATCTGAACCCTGTCTTATCACAATATATGTCATGTGCACTCACCCAGGCTTATTTAAACTGTAGAATAGAATACAGTAAACATCAAGGGCAACGTAGAGATGACAAAGTAAAGAATATACTAAACAGAGTGATAAGATAGCAATATATTTAGCACAGCTGCAGTCCTAGTCTGAGTACTGTCAATTTTGTACATCATATTATGACTCAGTTTCACCCTTCTTAATCCAACCCATCAAATTCTTGCACCAAGCTCTTTGGAATACATTGTATTGTAGCAAAATCTCCCCTACCCTTCTCTTCTATGAACGTTCCTTTCAGCTGCAGGCTATAACAGAACTTAGCTCCCAGCAGACACTGTTTCCTTCATAACCTTCTTACCTGGTGCTCTTTGTCCTTTTAGATGATAGTCAGTGATGTAGCCAGAATAAGGGTCTCAGAAAAGGGTAAAGGAAACAAAGTTTGGTCTGGAGAGATTGTTCAGTGGTTAAAGGCACTTGCTTGCAAAGTCTGATGGTCTGGGTTCTATTCCCCAATACCCATGGAAGCCAGATACACAAAGAGGCATATATATCTGGAGTTCATTTGCATTGTAAGAAGCCCTAGTATGCCCACTTTCATTGTCCTCTCCCTTTCTCTGTTTGCAAATAAATAATATATAAAAAACAGCTTATTATTCTTATAAATTGAATAAAGTGGAGGCATTGTGCACCAAGGGAGATCATATGAAAGAAATATCAAGACAATGGGATCAACTAAGCAGGAGGTGAAGCAAGAGATCAAGGGCCTATGCATAAGTGCCTTTACTGGGATGAGTGTGGTGTACCAAACCAAAGGGGGATTTCAATAGTGTTGTTTGAATGATGCTGGGTGACAATCACAGAAGCGCATGAAAAGGAACTCGTGGCTGGTGCATAGCTGGGTGTCATAACCTATTTGTGGAGAAGTTAAGGCACCAGAAAAACACAAAGATTTATGATTTGACAATATACCTGGTAACTTATTTCTATACCTTGGCTGTAGGAAGATGCAGTGTGTTTTATCTTGTTCCTCTTCATGACTTCCAATGGAAGCAAATAAAAGCAAATGTCTTACCGACACTACCACATACATATCTTTTTAATGACTGAAAATCTCTTGAGAAGTTTTGTTTGTATTATGGCTTCTATTACCTCATTTTTTGCTCTTAGGATGAACAATCAAACTTTCATGCTCATACTTCACTAATCCAAGTCTTGTCAAGTTCAGTACCTTGTTGCTATGTAGCTGGGGAGAAGCCATGTAACTTCTTGTCTTGTTCTACTTTCTGCTGAACCCAGTAGCTACTCTCTCCCTCCTTTTGGACACCCTCCCGTTCCTCAGCTCAAGACACAATACTCCCCTGGTTTCATTCACTGAACAGGTTTTTCCATTTTTTCTTCCATCTCTCATTCTTTTCCAAAATTATAGGACTTAGCATCTTGCTTAGGAAGTTCTTCCATATTCATTCTTGTACACCATCTACATGTCAGTCTTCCCATCTCCATGGTCCCAGCTGGTCCTTTCTTCTGGACTCCTGCTTTGTATATCTGTTCATTCTCAAGTACTCATGTAATATTCCACAAATTTCATAAAATATGTTAAAATGAGTTCCATTTATTTGAGAAAGAGAGAGAGTGAGAATGAGAACATGGGCACACCAGGGCCTCCTGCCACTGCAAACGCACTCCAGATGCATGTGCCACCTTGTGCATCTGACATTATGTGGAGAATTGAACCCACGATATCAGGCCTTTACTTTGTAACCACTGAGCAATCTCTCCCATCCCCAAATAGAACTCTTGATCACTTCCACAAGATTCCCTTAGTCTTTCCATGGCCACAGTGTTATTTCATTTGGGGTCTTCTATATTTCTTCTAATCTATTAGCAAGTCCCATTGACTCTACTGTTGCAGTGTATCACTTTTCCAGTACTTTTGAGGCTACTATCATTCTTCAAGCAACTATCACTCCCATGGGCTATTTAAAAGATTTTTAACTTCTCTTTATTGAAAACATCTTGGGGGGGGGGGTATGTCTCACTTTAACCCAGGCTGACCTGGACTTCACTCTGTAGTCTCAGACTGGTCTTGAACTCACAGTGATGCTCCTACTTCTGCCTCCCAAGTGCTGGGATTAAAGGCATGTGCCACCATTCTCGACCTTCTCTGCTTTTGACTTTGTCTCTCTGATGTCAAAGTAGGTGCAAGAGTCATAAAATGTGAGTCACATGATCAGTGTTGAATCTTCAGTACCCACAGCATTTTCTGACAAGTAGTTAGAATTTCAAAAGAACTTTTTATAACATTATTTGTTTTAGGTTGGCATACAAAGTGATATGTTTTATCATGGTACCTTTATGCACACATGTCATTATACTTTGTTCTCATTTGTTCTCTCTTGCTCTTTCCTCCTTGCAAACACTGCTCCCCTTCTATCACATGTACTCCATGACTTTCTCTTAAGATCTCTTCTTCCTCTCTTATGAAAACAAAGTACTTGTTGAATGAATGAAGCAGAGGTGTTCTTTAGGGACTGGGGTTAAATATACAAATTAATGTTAGTCTTAGTTTCAGGGAGCTGAAATTTTACTTATAAATCTATGTTAATTCTTTTAAGTAGCCAAGCCTCATTGTCACTCTCACACTGGGCTTTTAGAAAGCTTGGACTTTGGGAGTATCATATATCCAGTATCATTCTTTGCTACTCATCAATATCTGGGTAACCCTCACCACGATACTGAAGGTAAACTTGTGAATTTCCCATAAGTTGGATTGTGGAGGTTATCCCAACTTTGCTCTCTCTTAATTAAAGAGATTCATTCGTATGAAATGATACATTAATTTAAGGTACTCATACCACCATCATTCTTAAAATTATTTTTCTGTGTTGTTACTTTTCTGTGTTGTTACTTACAGTGTCTGACATTTGGCAGTTATAGCATAAATATAACTTTAATATATGTGGTCAAAGGTTGTTCCTAGAGGGGATTTGTAGAGTGTTTAGAGAACATTTGTGTTATGTCTCAAATTATATATGGTTTGCAACCTACCAATGCCTAGCATCACAGCATGACACCCATTATTCAGACATGTAGGTATTTTAGGAGGAGGTTAGCATTCATGCTAGGTTTAGTAGTTTGTCATTTTTCTAAAGCATATACACGACAAAGTGTGAAAACACAGAAAGGCTATCGCTTTTCTGTCATTCCTCTGATAAAAACTAAACTTCTTGTAATCAATCCATGGACTGGTTAATTAACAAGAGCTGAATTAAGCTCCCAAGCCATGAAGCATTTAATTTGCTTTGGAACCCTAATCTACTTAAATGCCAAGTCTCTGGGGGAAACACTAGCTTGCATTTTACCCTTGGCAAACTGTTTGAAGTTAGAAGAATAAGTGGCTATTGGCCCAGCCAGTCCTTTAGCAAGATTGAACTATGCACTTATCCTTGTCAATTCCCAAATGACTAAAAAAGAAATTTAGGGGGAGCACAGCAATTTATGTGTCTGGGAGTCACTTTTATATGCAACATCATAAGGCAAATCAAATTGTAATAACACCAATAGAAGTTTTCCTAAACATTTTCCTGTGACCTTGTTGGAACAAATGGGGAAAGATAATAGAAAATAGCTGCCTTTTCACTCAGTCTATTTTAAGATCATGAACTACTTCAATACTTAAGAGAAAGCAAAATACTTTTCATGGTGAAAACAATAGATGCCAAGATTTGATGGCTTTAGGGTTAGCATCCCAAAGAAATTCAGTCACAGAACAGCAGAAACTTTTACATCTATATTTAGCACTCTCTGCCCTATTTTGGGCTCTACCTGGAGCCAGGAAGCCTGTGCTTAACTATTCCAGGTTCAGATTATAGGACAGGAATCCAAGCTATTGCCATGTGCAGCACCAACATTTGATTTAAAAAAAATTTTTTTTGTTCATTTTTATTTATTTATTTGAGAGTGATAGAGAGAGAGAGAGAGAGAGAGAGAGAAGCAGATAGAGAGAGAGAATGGGCGTGCCAGGGCCTCTAGCCACTGCAAACGAACTCCAGACACATGCAACCCCTTGTGCATCTGGCTAACGTGGGTCCTGGGGAATCGAGCCTCAAACCAGGGTCCTTAGGCTTCACAGGCAAAAGCTTAACGGCTAAGCCATCTCTCCAGCCCCAGCATTTGATTTTTTGTTGTTGTTGTTTGGGATACCAACTCTAAATCTTGTTGAACTTGACAACAATCTAACGATGTTTAAAAGGCAGGCTTTATTTCAGTACTTTTCAGTTTCCTTGACTCACAATGAAGGACAGTTCATTAGCCTATCAGGTGAGGAGAGATGGAAGTTCATGTCAGCTAGGAATTTATTTAGAAAATGTGATACCTTTCATAATACAACATTCTTTTTTTTTTTTTAGTTTTTCGAGGTAAGGTCTCACTCTAGCCCAGGCTGACCCTGGAATTCACTACGGAGTCTCTGGGTGTCCGGAAACTCACGGCGATTCTCCTACCTCTGCCTCCCCAGTGCTGGGATTAAAGCCACCACGCCAGGCTATAATACAACATTCTTTGAAGACACTTACTTCCAAATCAGTGGCAGAAGTTGTGAGAGCAATCACTTATTGATAAAATTAAGTAGCTTGTTGTTAAAACATGAGTAGAGATATAATAAAACTTGAGAAGTTCTGTGACATAATAAAGCATTGCTCTCAGAGCCATGAGACAGTGCTAAAAGTGACTATTATAGTAAACGTGAGACAGGATCTAACTCTTATTTCCTAACAGTGGAGGAGGAGACCTGGACATGGGGAACAATACCAGGAGACAGTGTGTTAGATTAAGAAAGGCTGCAAGTAGACACATAAATGTTAAGCCATATGTGTGCTTATGTATAAAGTAAAGCACAAATAACGTGTATGCAAATAAAATACTCTATTGATACAAACAAATTGAATATTGAATGTGTCTTTGACAAGTGTTAGATAGCAAAAAGACAGTACCAAACACAGAAACATATAATTTGATTAAATGAGGTGAACACAGAATCCTTTCTTTGAGCTCAGACTCTACACATGCCAAAGAAAATGATCTTGCAAATTTGGTACCCCCTGTTAAGAAGCACTGAGAGTATATTTGTGCTTTGGCTTTGATTTTACAACGAAGTTTTCTTTTTCTTTTTCTTTTTTTTTTTTTTTTTTTGGTTTTTCGAGGTAGGGTCTCACTCTAGCCCAGGCTGACCTGGAATTCACTATGGAGTCTCAGGGTGGCCTCGAACTCACGGCGATCCTCCTATCTCTGCCTCCCGAGTGCTGGGATTAAAGGCGTGCGCCACCACGCCCGGCTCAACGAAGTTTTCTTTTAAGTAAAGGAGAAATAGCCATCTTGCAAAGAGCATTTTGTTTGTTGCTGTGAAGCATGTGAAGATTCCAACTACAAAAAGGATGGATTGTTTGTGTTCAATTTTAGGATGTCTGAACAGCATTAAAAATATGTGGACCTTTCCAACAGATGACAATAATATGATTTTTTAAAAATATCTTTTATGTGGCTAAGTTCTAGGAGAGTTACTAGGCCTCTGAACATCAACAATAGTGTTTGTCCACTAAAAGGAGTTTTTATGACATAAGAAGCTTTAGCTTACATTCTTTTAGGAATCCTGTGAGTTATCCATGTGATTCCCAAATTATCATTTAAACATATAGATGTTGAAATAATCCCCTTTATTATTATTATTTTAAGATTATTATTATTATTATCATGTGTGTGTGTGTGTGCGTCACATATGTAGGTCAGGGGACAATGTCAGAATGTCAATCCTCTCCTTCCGCCTTCATGTTGAGACAGGGTCTCTCTTATTACTATTGTTGTTTTGTCTGTGGTTAAGACACTAGCTTGTCTTATGCCATCTGGACTCTTCTAGCTTCACTTCCCATTGCCATAGGTATGTTGGGATTATAGACACATGTATTACATTGTACCCAGATTCCGTTGCACATGGGTGCTAGGGAATTGAACTCCACTGGACAGGCTTTTAATTGCTTTTAATTTTAATTTTAATTTTAATTTTAATTGCGGAACCATCTCCCCAGTCTCAAGAATTTGTCATTTGTTTGGACATAGATCTTGAAAAACTGAAGTTGGAATTAATTTCATTATTGGAAATATGAATTAATTTTATCTGGGATTTTCTCTAAGCAAATTTTAATAAGGATGTTATGAATGTATATAGTCTTCTGTATGAATTAAAGATTATCATCTCCTGCACAAGGGAAAAGTAAAACATTTTCTGGTTTTACTATTAACAGTGGCTTAGTTTACATTGATATATATTCTAGAGGCTTAAGAGTCTGCAAGGAAAATACATTAACCTTGAGAACATTCGGTTAATGCTACAGAAAAGGATGCTGTACTATACCCACTTTGCTAAAAGTCTTCTTATTCTAGCTCTTCATACCTTTTTAGTTACTAATTTGGGGAATAATGACTCCAGAAAGATGGCATTTTACTTTTGAGTCTCCAAACCTCAAATCTACCTCTTATCATTGTTGAGTGTCTTGGCTTCCTTATTGCCAAACAAGATGATACTCCTTATCACCTGTGAGCACATGAGTGTTAAATGAGGTAATATGAAGCTGAGACTAATGTGGGCTTTTGTCTGCTTAGGTAACACTACTACATTATCTGTACTTACATCTTGTATATACTGTGGTCATTAAACACACTATAAATGGCCTAACTCCCTCAGGATTCTGGTAAAGAACTTAAAATTTATCCATTGTTACAAGTATTCTTTGGATATAAATAAACAACTATTTTACTCATAGAGGGTTAAAGGCATGGTTCTAGGTAGCAGATGGTGATAACAGAACTCTTATACAAGGACCCCCTGAATAAGCAAGAGATTTGATAGTTTGAGGCAGATCCTCAGACTTACTGGGGTACTCTGCACGTGAAGTAAGCGAGTCCTATCTTGGTTCCAGAGGATGCTATAAGGAAGTGGAGAGGAGGATGTAGACAAGTAGATGATGAAGGAGAATTGATTAATATCAGCAATTGCCTAAGTAAATGCACCAGTGCATTAGGGACTATATGGTTTGTATCACTCAACTTCTTATTGCCATTTTTTTATGTTTTAATAAATCATGAATAGTTACCAATTTTAGGTATCTGTGATAGGACAGAAGAATGAGTCAATTTAGACAGGATCATGAGTTGGTTCACAAGGGGTGGGCTGTAGTAGATGCTGTCAGACAACCATAGCATATCCCTAGTACAAAGTTTGCCTTTACATGGTGATAGCTTTTTACTGTAAACACTAAGCATGACTGTTTATCTCTTAGCTGCCATTGGTTTGCTCTTCCACTGTGACCTCATTATAACCCACAAATAAGGATCCATCTAAGCACTTGGGAATCACTTTTACCTCTGTCACAGCCTTTTGTATAGCAACCCTGCAAATCCATAACTATTTTTATTACTGTGATGCAAATTTTACACTTTATGCTGCTTAAAAGTTCTTATATGACCAATACTACACATCTGTTGCTATGTCATTAGTTTTTGCAGTCAGGTTCACATTGCTGGTGGAAAGCACCCAACCAAGAGCAGCTTGTGTGAAAAAGAGGTTTATTTTGGCTTATAGGCTTGAGGGAAAGCTCCATGATGGCAGGGGAAAATGATGGCATGAGCAGAGGGTAGACATCAGCCCCTGGCCATCATATGGTGGACAATAGCAACAGGAGAGTGTACCAAACACTGGCTTGGGGAAAGTGGCTATAATACCCATAAGCCCACCCCCAACAATCCAGTCCCTCCAGGACATTAATTCTCAAATCTCCATCAGCTGGGAATCTATCATTTAGAACACCTAAGTTTATGGGGGACACCTGAATCAAGCTACCATATTAGGGTAATACAGTCCCCATCAGAATGACTAACTCTGCATAAATACAATAATGACTCTGAACTGAATGGTACTGACAAATTGCTGAGAACCTCCCAGGTGGTTTACTACCTTCTTTTTGACTTCAAAGATTCATTATAATTATGCTAGCAAAATAGTACATATTTTGCTCCCAAGCATGAAGCCCTGTGTTCTCTTAAAATTCTCCTTGAAGGCTGGATTCAGATAGTTCACAAAGTCAAATAAGATATATTTTAAATTTGCAACCTGTAGGAAAAAAATGTATCAAAACTGTGAATACTTTTAAGATTTTTATTGATCCATACTAATGTCTTGTTAAGAATTGTGTCTTTATTGAATGTTACCCCTTATAATCTCTAGTTTTTAAAATTTTTAGTGATTAATTTTTAATGTTTTGTATTTATTTATTTATTAGAGAGAGAGAAAGAAGAAGATAGAGAAAATGGGCACACCAGGGCTTCCAGCTGCTGCAAATGAACTCCAGACTCATGTGTCACCTTGTGCATCTAGCTTACAAGGGTCCTGAAGAATCAAACCTGGGTCCTTTGGCTTTGTAGGCAACTGCCTTAGCCACTAAACAATATTTTCAGCCAGAAACTTCTAT
This sequence comes from Dipus sagitta, assembly GCA_036346955.1. Classification (NCBI taxonomy): domain Eukaryota; kingdom Metazoa; phylum Chordata; class Mammalia; order Rodentia; family Dipodidae; genus Dipus; species Dipus sagitta. Next base: position 33,662,674 of record CM070788.1, read on the forward strand.
TTTTTATTAATAAATTAAAAAAAAAACTATCCCCCAAAACTTAAGTGTTTAGCACTAACTGAGTCATCTTTACCACACCCTCAAAAGCTCACAGATCATTGTGGAAGAGGTGGCAGAAAGATTGTAAGAGCCAAAGGATGGAGAGGAGTGATTTGGAATACTGTCTTCAAAGATGTAGTATTTAAAACTCCAGCTAACCCCAGAAAGGTAATTAAAATCATCACCAAAAAAAGGTATTATGATTGATAATGGACAATACATACTATTGAATTTTTTCTAGAGACTATTATAAGAACATTAAATATGTTAACTTACGTAATATTTTAAAAAATATTTAATTTATTTGCAAGAAGAGAGAGAGGGAGGGAGAAAGAGAGCGCCACATCTTCATAAAAAAAGAGAGACAGACAGAGAGAATAGACATACTGCAGACTCCTGCAGCTGTAAACAAACTCAAATGCATGTGCCACTCTGTGTGTCTAGCTTTATGTGGGTACTGGGGAATCAAACTCAGGTCGTTAGGCTTTGCAGGCAAGAACCTTAATTGCTAAGCAATTTCTCCATCCCCAACTTATTTGATCTTAATAACTGAATATGGTAGAAGCTTTTTATTTATCTCCAGTTTACGGCTGAGGTATCTGAGACACAGAGAAATTTGGAAAGATCCCCAATGTCATAGGACCATAGGTGGTAGAGGTTTTGGGATTTGAACTCAATTACCTAGCTCAAATATTCCAATTCTGTCTTGTCTGTAAAAAATGAAGGCAATATGCTCTTGCCCTGGATGGAATTGTTGCCTATGTGGAGAATGCAAAAAGATTTTTCTGTGGAATAATGCCAATAAGTAGATGTGATTGTACAGAGACACTGAAAAGTACTTCATAAAGCAAGCTGGGGTAGAACATGTTGCACTGTAGTGTTGATGACATGTCATGTTTTATTAGATTCTCTTAGCAAATAAAATGATCATGATTTTTAAAACTCTTTCATGAAAACTCGTGCCTCTGTTAATGGTATGTTATGTCATTATACAGCTCCACCCTCAGTTTTACTCAGTGATGAAGGAAACACAACACTTTATGTAGAAAAAGGTGAAATGAAATGAAACAGACTGACCCATGAGAAAGGTATTTATTTTAGGATTGGAAAAACATCTGTGTTTATATAGGACATGGATCTGATGATGATACCATTTAACTTAGTTGCCAATACAGTAGTGTCATCAACATAATCAGAAAAAGTAGAGTTATCCTTTTAATGCTAATGAAACCAAATATTTTTTTTAGTGTTACTCAATTCAAACAATACAAAAAATGTTGCAAAGTTTACATTGATCCTTTTAACTGGCAAAATATTCCTAATTACCTACTGTGTGAGAGGCTGTTTTAGACACTGATGATTCAGCAGTGAAGAAAAGGGACAAAATTTCTTTGTCTTGCAGAGTTCATGTTTGGTGTACATGGTTGCTTTAAGGTGAGGAGGTAGAAAACAGAAATAATAAAATGTATACAATTTTGCAATATGATAGAAGGCTATAGGGAGCATAAAGAAAACTAAATAAGGGTTCATAAATGGAGCATGTGTTGAATTGGCTTATCAGCTTTACATTACTGTAATTACCACTCAAGATAAAGCAGCTTAAGAGAACAGATTTATTTTGGCTCATGGTTTTAGATCAAGCTCCGATGTGTGGCTGGTTCTGGGCATGTGGTAAGACAACACACCACACTGGAAGTATGTGGCAGTGAAACCCATTCCCCTCATGGTGGCCAGAATACTAAGAAAGAGAGAGAAGGGCCCAGGGATCCAATGAACCCTTCAAGGGCATGCCTCCAACAACCTAATTTTCTTCTATGATGCTCTGCCTGTTAAAAATTTCTAATACCACTGTGGGTAATGTCACAGCAAATATTATATGTACATTTTCTTTTACAAACAGTTATCTCTACACTAACGAGTATAGCTGAGTGATAATTTTTAACTTCAACAGACACTACTAACAAATAATTCCTTAAATGGGTTATACCTATCTACACTGAAGTATTCAATTTTGTATTGCTGCAAGAAAATATCAAAGGTGGGGTAAATCACAAAGAAGAGAGGTTTATGCAGTTCAAAATTTTGGAAGCTGAACTTCAAACAGTAACACAGTGGCTCTAACATGGCTCTGCTGTGTGTGTGCAGAAGAGGAAGATGGCATAGTAAGAAAGAAAGCAGGAGAAAAGGGAGGCATTGGACTTGCATTTTTTTGATAGGGTTTTGCTACATGACCCTAGTAAGACAAAGTAATAACTATGTTTAAAATGTTTCTTTTGTATAATACTTCATGGTTTAAAAGTTCATTTTAATGAGTTCTATATTTCTTTAGGGAAATAGACTTTTATTTATGATGTTTGAAAATATATTTGTCCCCTTCAATGCTTTCCCTAGTTTATATACCAAATCTCATCTCATTCTATAGATAGACAATGCATTTCCTAATTGATGTCAAAATAATACTCTTTTTCTCTGTGGCATCTGTGTGCATATATTGTTCAAAAATTTCTCTTTGATCCCCAAGTTAAACCATGTTATCTTTTTTTTAAGTATTGTGTTTATGGTTTGATTTCACCCATACATGTTTAATCCACATGGGATCTATGTTTTTACAGTGGTATAAAACAAAACAATTTAGCT